>VTPC01007687.1:0-11343 GCA_011009095.1 Ignelater luminosus
TTATCTTCTTGACTATCCATAAATTTAAATATAAAGTTTATTATTTCATTTTCCAAAATTCTCGACTATTTTTTAGACATTCTTTATTTTATTTCTCAGTATATTCTTCTAAGCAACTAATGCGTTTGGTTTTTACTTATATTTTCAGAAGAAGTTTCGGCATGAACTTTGTAACGTTCCCTTTTGTTTCCGTTACATGTGTTGCATTAATGGAACTGTCAGTGGGTTCTTATATTGTTTTGTAGATTTCTCTCGTTGAATAGTGTTGAGTACACACAAATAGGTTGAGTATTTTTTAAAAGTCAATTTAGAGCGGAAATGGTTTCCTCAGCAGTTTCCTTACTGGTGGTTGTGATAGGAGTACATCAAATCCTATGAGCTGTGACAAACCTCAATTCTGTTCAATTTTGTCCTCTTTTTGCTTTTTAGGTCTCACGGGAGATTTTTGGTTTTCTTTAGCTTGTTACCACCTAAGAAAATAGAGAATCTTAGCAACCGGTTCTACTGTTTCAACATTGCCGTTATTCAATTTAAATAATTTTTAATTTGTTTGAATCGTTAAATTTAATCTATTTCTTACATTTACAGTTTGTATTTATCTGTCTCACTTAAATGCACTTCGACGAAGTTAATAGTAGGCTTTAGCGGCGTGATTAAAATTCTCTTTAGTAATTTTGGATTGTTGTTGGTTTAATTTTATAATTTTAAGAACAAAAATAACTTAGGAAGCGTGGGTTAAAAGGGGCATTTGTGTCTTGCCTAGTTTATTGCAGATTCTCCGTTCCCCTTTTACAGCGCTGTAAAATTTGAAATTCGGACACACGGTAAGTTTTTTTCTCACTCTTAAATAGCGTTTTATAAATTTCTGTTTCAGAATTTTTTTTTGCCTGAGGTATAATTATGAATTTTCTCTACTAAGAAATTTTGATTTCCAAACTTTTGAATATAAATTGTAATACATTTCTATTGTATGTATAAATCGAATGGTTTAAGTGATAAGATTTAACTTATTTAAACGATTTCTCTTTAAAGATTTAGATTAAACATTTCATTGACGGTTTAAGATTTTTATTGTTATCATTTAAAAATCTAAATTATTAAATTTAACTTCATTCTATTAATTTTTTTTCTGCTTTAATTAATTGTTACTTATACTTGCTGAGATTGTTAAAATTTTTGGTCTGTTGTGTTTTCGTTTAGGAAAACTGGCACCCTTATTTAATAAGATTTTCGTGTTTTATTGAATGAATAACTCCTTCTTATCCTCACTCAAGACCACTCACTGAGTTTAGCCCGCCTAAGACCAGCAGCGTCTTAGATAAACTAGAGTCAATAATTTCTTTTCAACTACAAATTGAAACAGATACAAAACATTGAGCTTGTTGTGAACTTGCTACACACAAACCCCGGGTATCATTTCCGAAATCTGGCCGTGTCAACCTAAGTCCGTGCGCCCACTAGAGTAACATGACATATGATCTGACGCGTGATCTGACGAATGACAGCGTCAGACGAATGCATCAGGTTCCACTTTTGTCTGATGTCATTCGGAGATATGTCGCAGAGTTGCGTACATTTCAAACAGATTCTGTTTTAAAAACGAAAAAATGAAAGACAATCCAGCGTTTAATATTCGTTTTGTCGGGTTAATAGAGGAAAATCAGTGTATTTATGATTTATGATTGAAATCGTTGTGGGTACATCGTTAGGTCTCTAAAAACGTTAAAAGCACCACGTTGTTTTACATTAACACTCCAATGAGGGTGAATCCAGTAACGTCTTTTAGCTTGTTTTGTTTCGTTAACATTAATTAAATTCACCAGCGCGAGCATATCTTCATCTTCGGAGAACGACATTGCGACTGACTTCAGTCAGTGCAGTAGGCGTTAAATCACTTACAAGTTACATCGATATCATATCACTGTCATATCAGAATTAGATCATAGGTCATGTTACTTTGGTGGGCGCTCGCCCTAAAATGATAGGGCTTGAGAGTCATACAAATAAACAGAAGAAGCTGACTATACACGAATCTAAGCTGACGCGAGCAAGTTGACCTAGATAATAGTAAAAGGTTAAGATAATTTATTAACTGACTGACTATTGCAAATTAAGAAGATGCCTATTGCTGATAAAAATGGACCAAGACCAATTTATCTAAAGTCTGGAAGAATAGGTAGTTCATTAGTGACTTTTGGTCTAGTGACACTTCAGCAGAAAGAGTTGAACTATGATATTCTGACAATGTTAGGAAGAGGAAGTAGATATAAAAATGAACAAAATTATATAAAGGTTAGCATAAGAGGTCTACTATTACTATTACTGCTACTGTCATTATCAACAGGACTTGGCTTTATTCCCCAAAAAGAGGCAAAAAGTAATTAAGTTTGGCATTTCAAATTCGGTTTAGTGAGTAATAAAATAAATCGTTTCTGGTCAGCTTAACGCTTTTACGGTTAAATAACACAGCATTGTCACATTTCCTACAACATTTTTGTTCGGTTCCAAAATAAGCACGCCTCTATATTCATCATTGCTAGTGAATTAAATAGTTACACAAAAGTCTAAGTAAGATTTATTTTGGAAAGTAAACTACCACCTTAAATGCAGAAAACTGTTCAAAAGAAAGTGGTACAGAATGAAAATTATTCTATTCAGCAGAACAGAAGGAAACTTGGTAGTACAAATTTTCCGACGTAAGTCTGAATAATAGTCTTCCTTCAATATGTACTTTACAGGTTTTCAAATGCTTCAATTAGAACTTTCAAGGCATTAGCAAACTCCTCCTACTTCATACTTATTTCAGTTTTTGCGCTAAAAACTTTGAAGATTTGGAGAAGTGAATAGCAAACGTTGAAATAGATTTCTTTTAAATACAGCAGGTATGATTTAATGAAAGAGTTTTTACTTTGGTTGGTGTTTACGGCCAGATATTACAGTCTGGATAAAACAATCTCTAGACAAAGTAATATTTTGGACTACCGTTTTCTACTAGGTTTACACTGTAGTGCCGATCAAAACGAAGAAGAGTAAAAAGAGTATTAGAGTAGCATAGATTACCCTAAACTGTATAAATCAAAATAACTTACAAGAAAAGTATTATGTTAGAATGATTTAGAAGAATTTCCAGAAAATCAAACGGATTGAAAAGGTTATTAGCACTTTCATCTAGTGATTTCTAATTTCCAATTAGGTATTTTCAACTCAAGATACTAATTACTCAGCTTTCCTTCGCTACTGGCTTAATGATCTAAAGCAATTTGTATTCAGTTAAAAAGTACCCAAGAAGATTCACAATTGGCTCGATGGATTAATAATCAAGATAATTTCTTAGATTCTTAGATCCCCAAAACGACAAAGATTGGAGGCGTCAATACGATTCCAAAATAAATCACAGTCTTCAGTCTGAATTAAACTGAAAAAAGCAGCGTTTCAGAATCCAACTGATCCAAATCAAAGATTTTGTCTACGTTTTGATCAGGAGTCATCTTGTGCAGTTTATATATCACATTAGATGTGTTTTGTTCAATAAACCTCCGGAACCCTAAAGATTTCTGACGTAACTCCGTGTTCGTGACACAAATCGGCATTACTAGATTCTTCTTGTTTTGAAAATCAAATATCATTTCTATTAAATGAAAAAATTGGTTCATACAAAAGCCAATAGAAATGAGATTTTAGAAGAGGCAAATAAAGAAATGAATAAAGAAAATATCCTTTCGTTTGAAGCCCTCCCCAAAACTGGAACAATTTCCTTCATTCTCATTTTGACACTAGCTCTGTAGTGTCAAGAACGTTTATGGTTTCTGATCATCGTCAAGTACATTTGCTAGCTTATTTCTAATTATAAATAAATGTCAACATGCATTAGTCCTTCATTAACCAAAAGTCTTAGCTTGGGTTCTCCGACTGTTTATGTAGGTTAGTTTCTTTTTATTGGCCTTTCTCAATTATATAAACTTGACAATACCCAAATAAGCCCACTTAACTTTTGACTGAAAGATCCTGAAGGTACCGATTGAAGATGCTTAACTGATCTTAAAGGCCTGAACAGTCTGAAAAGTATTACAAATCCTCCAGGCCTGAAAGATTGAAGGGGACTTAAAGGAAAGAGCGGTTTTTAGAGTATTTTATTAATGACTTAGGCATTTTCGTAAGGAAGGAACAGAAGAATCCCATATAAAAGGTATTGTCAAGTTACAATATATATTCTCTTTCAGAATATTGTAACATGTATTATAAGTTAATTTAGGTTTTAACGCAATTTTGCACTACACCTATAAGAAGAACATTTTTAAATAAAAGTTTGTGAAGAAGTTCATGCTTGCAACTCTTAGTTTAGTACACTATGGTGCAGCTGTACATATGTACTGCATCAAACTAGGTTCCAAATAAAATCTGTAGATTGTACCAAGTGAACAAAGGACTATTAGACACTTATAAAAGAGGTAGTGATTCTAAATGTATTCAAACTAATGGTAGTGATCTCACTATCAGAGGCTCAGGAAGATGACCTTCTTCATGTAAGTAATTTCATTGCTTGATATAATTTTGTGTGTTGGTACAGTGCCGGCTAATAAAAGCGAGGCACCACACAGGTTTTAAAATTACCCTTTGTAAATCTGTCTTTCAGTTTAAGTAAAACTCTTATGTTCTGCATTTACCTGAACAAATAATAGATGTCGGTTTAACAATAAAGCCATAAATAACTTCAAAGTGTACTCCGCTTTTATTTGCCGGCGCTGTACTTTTGTTTGAATAAATGTATAGCATGTTAATTGAGTTCGGTTTCTCAGTTGCTTTTCTCGGATGAGGCAGTGGAAATATAGAAAAGGTTTAAATGTTATACTACAGAATATTATAACACTGATAAACAGAACCAAACTTTCAAGATGTCCACAATAAATGTATATTTTCTAAGGATTTGTAATTGCAGAATGACGATATTTAGTAAGATCCATAGTTAATAAATATTGAATAATGTAGTTAATTAATTTAGATTCTGTGTGAGATTCGAACCCATATCTCTAATCAGCTAGTGAAATCTTCAGTATTTAGGAGGTTAAACACTCCACAAGTTATTAATCATTATATTGAATCTGCGGTTATTAAACTGCTCCAATATGAAAAGGTTGGTTTTTGTGAATGAATTAGAAATGAGGATGATGAAAATGAAGACTTTAGGAGTTCAAAGCGTAAAATTTAAAGATTTTCTACGAAACGACGTTTGACACTTAATTTCTGTTTCAATTCTTAAGAAATGCACGATTCAAACAATATTGTAAACGCTTCGAAATATACTGCAATCCTTATTTACAACAAACTTTTAAGTTTCAAACAAAAGCGATGACAACCGTAAGAATTCTCTAGATTTTATCGAAGACTCAATGTGCATCAAAATCAATCGCTAACAAATCGTTGCATTTCTCGAGTTTACGTTTTCTATTCAATCTATAAATACATAACATTTCACTCAATTTAACTTTTGAAAGAAAGAGAATACCAGATAAGAAAATAGTTTAGTCATGACATCATCATTAGCACATTAGCAAATTCTATAATGCAACAATAAGAGTAAACCTCCACAAGAACGGATGATGTAGTTACTATAATGTTTCCTTTATGTGCATTATTCTCTGTATAAATTAAATGTTGTTACTCATTTTGCACAGTTAGAAAAAAGGATTACAATAATTAATCCTTAGAACAAAGATTAATTAATCTTCGCAAAGTAATTTATACAATACAGCTTTAGAAAATCTGTAAACATCGAATTCGTCTGTACAAACTTAGCAACATGTTTGCACATCTATTGGGTAAATACTGATTAATTACCCAGAGTTTAGGATGACTATAAATCTGTGTTAAAAATGAGAAATCCGATTTCTTGCTTACAAATAGCAAACGTTGCGAAAAAGTACAGTGCTATGAACGTTTTTGTTAGCGAAATAAAATTCGTGAGGATTATACTACATGCTGTATTTTTAATTTCTTAGGGTAGACATGGGATTCATTTTTATGAAGATACTACAAATGCTTTGCTGAGCAATACGTGTGAGTGTAATATACAGAATTTAACTCTGTAGAATTAATACAGAAAACCTTAAGAGTATTACTCGTAAATGTGAATTCTGATTTTCGAGTTCATCGGCTCCTGCGTATACAGCAGTGTAGGTGGTTTCCACTTACGACAGCTTTTATACCTAATTACGAAAGAGATTCGTTTATAACAAAGTTAAATAATAAAAATAAAGAAGATAAAATTAAAGTAAACCAAGATACGAACAATATGGGATGTAAAAATATGAATGCAATGTTTCAACCTTTTTTCTGAACCAAATAATAATATTAATAAATTATAGAGTGCAACAGACATATCTGTTGATCTGTTGCATTAGTATAATTCTGTGGTCCCCAACACATGGAGATCGGCTGGGAAAATTTCTAAATGATATTCTTGCAGAAAAGCTCACCTCAATGTCTTGTCATTTCAGAGACACTAATGAAATAAGAAATATTTTAGTGCAGTATCTTAAAACCTATGCGTCTTCATTTCTGTTTCTGCAAACTTTTTGTTTCAAAATGATAACTATAGAATCATCTGGTGCACTACTAATAATTTACTCTGTGTTAGAGACGGGTAACTAATTCCTGATGAGCTATCCAACTCACTAAATCGACCGAATGGATTCTCAGATACTTGTGTTTACAGTTTAACTTACCGTGAGCATGATGCCTGATGACTTAATGGTCGTGAGTAATTTAAGTAATAGTCTCATCATGAGTTAACAAAAGTACTTCTGAAGCATAAGTGTTTTCTAGATTTGATTTGTCGTCTTTTAAATTTAAAGCACTCTTTTATTTTATTCATTCTTCGTTTTAAATGTTCAAATTTAAAACTAGAAGTTAATAATGGAAAGCAATAGCTCTCAACTCAACCACACTGGTTCGATTCAATTGAAACGTTAAAGTTCGGAACTACAGCAACTGGAAACTAACTTGATACCAAGCAGTTCTACCTTCCACCATGATGCAAGTGAGCCAAAGTGACTCAATTGATCCGATTCAGTGAATCGACACAGTTGGATGGGTCATAGCCAGTGAGTTACTTGCTCAACAAAAAGAGCCCATCTCTACTCTGCACAAAATCCCGATTATGTAATTGATCATAAGGTCGCTAGTAGTTATTTTGGGTGTGAATGTTATCAAGTTGCCATTAACTTATTGAGGTATCTTTTAACTTTCTTATTTTCTAATTTCATTCATCACTTCAGTTGAATTTGAAAATAACTTCTGGCTTACTTGAAATGTATACAGTGGCTCAGAGCTTATTTGATACAGTACCTGTTTTACAATGTAGACATCAGTAACTTCAAAGCTAATAAGTATATCGACAAAATTTGAATGTAGGTTTGTAGACACATGTTTAACGAACAGAATGCGCAAAAACTGTTGCAAAAATATACTTCCTCGTCCCTCAAGAGAGGAATTAGCAATTACGCTGCAAAAATGTACCTCACAGCTTATTTGATGCAGGCACGTTTGTGGACCTAGCCGACAGATTATCGCGTCTTTTATCGGTATTTTGTCTATTCTGCCTTTTTTAGTTATGATCGCAAGTAGTTGCAGCCAATTTTTAGTCTGATCAATGCAAGCGTCAGTATCAGAAGCGGGATTTCTAAAAATTGAACAGCGTGAAGTGCCCATACACCATTATCAAATCGATCCGTAAAATTGCTCATATGGTCAATTTGAGTGCCTCTACAGTGCAGAATTTCATCGAGCGCTTCATACTCGAGAATCGGGTCAAAGATAAGGGCAGAAGTGCATCAAACAAAAATTTCAACCCGTCTGACGAGCGATACATTGTCCGTAAAATCAAAGCAAACCCGAAGTTATCGTCTCCCAAACTGGCTACTGAAGTCCAGCATGAATAAGCAAAGTCATGCAATGCTTTGCGCGCACAGTTTTAATGGCCGAGTAGCACGTAAGAAGCCATTTTTAAGCAAAAGACATCAACAGAGCCGACTTGCCTTTGCTAAGGAACATGTCTGCAAGAAATCTGACTTTTGGAACATAGTAGTACCTTTCTCTGACGAGTCCAAATTCAACATTTTTGGATCCGACGGCATGTCCTACGTCTGGCGAACTAAACAAAGAGAACCTCAAAGCTACCGTGAAGCATGGCGGCGGTAGTGTAATGGTTTGGGCCTGTATGTCCGCAGCCGGCATGAGGAATTTGGAATTTATTGAGGGGATAATCAACAAAAGTATGTATCTCACCATACTCAAAAACAATTTGCTGCAAAGTGCCGAGAAACTGGGTATACGCGAACAATTCCAGTTTTATCAAGACAACGACCCCAAGCACAAGTCGGGACTTGTGCAGTCCTGGCTCATATGGCACTGCCCCCATTTGATGTCACCGCCGGCGGCAGTCACCTAATATGAACGTCATTGAGAATCTGTGAGCACAAACATTCGGAAACACAAAATCTCAAAGATGATTTGAAGAAGGCGCTATTAGAGGAATGGCAGTTAATCACCCCAGACATTACACAAAAGCTTAATGATTCAATGCCAACCAGACTCCAGGCTCTTGTAGAGGCACAGAGATATCACACTAAATACTAAAAGGAGCATTAAAATAAATAGTTTATAGGATTTTTAGGTCTTAATTGAATTGTATCAAATAAGCTGTGTCATGAAATTTAGCAGTATTTTTACTTTTTAGTTATTATGTTGGTAAATAGAAATTTGGTGAAATCAGTAAAGTTCCTTGGTTAAACTATATATCATATTCTTCAAAACAGCATTCGAATTTTCTCGGTATTCTTTTTAGTTCTTAAATTATTGCCACTTGAACTTTAAAGCAGGTACTGTATCAAATAAGCTGTGAGCGAAGTTTCTGATTCAAACACGAAGACAACACAAAATCCTACTCAACATCTATATTGCACTCAACTCATAATGGTAATTAACAACTAGTTAAATAATGGAAAACCATCTTGGGTCGAATCCACACTAAATATTCTGCGTTGGAATTTCTGTAAGTATCATACAAGTAATTGGTAAATTAAGTTTTAAATAAAAAGTTCATTGGCATGATCTTGAATTATCAATTGGTACATAAAGACACTAATCTTCACATTAATCCCACTACGGAAGAGCATCTGCAACCAATCAATCTTCTTTCTTAAAGGTTCTAATTTTCCTGCCGAGACCAATGCAGAATTATCGGTTTGAGATTTTTGATTTGCGCTGTAAAAAAGGGTTGCACTTAAAGTATGCAGTGAATTTTACTAGAAGAGTATTTACAATAATCCAAAAAGTAAAAGATAAAAAGGATTTGTCAACTCAAATAATTTCTTTAGATTGACGTTTGGCACTGGAATCTTTAAAATTTAAGATTGATTCTCAATAGAAGAAAAAGGTTATCACATTCTTTTCAAACTTGCGCACAAGCGCTGATGCTGAGTTTCTACCGCTTGTCGTTATAAGAGTCAGATTCTTGCTGATATTCAAAAAGGTATTTGTAGTGAGTTTATTAGATTAAGTTTAGGTTACTTGTACTAACTATTTAGCGTGTACCATTTATTTAGGTCAAGGAATGGATTCTGGCATATAATACAAAGTACAGTAATAGGCCTTCTTGATTTCTAGTGCATGCAATGATCATGTCTTGATTAAATCCTTACAGTTTTCAATCCTTTTCGTATCCTCAG
Organism: Ignelater luminosus; assembly: GCA_011009095.1. Taxonomy (NCBI): domain Eukaryota; kingdom Metazoa; phylum Arthropoda; class Insecta; order Coleoptera; family Elateridae; genus Ignelater; species Ignelater luminosus. The sequence continues at coordinate 9,726 of VTPC01007687.1, forward strand.
TTTGTTCGAGGCAGAAGGATTATGCTCGGAAATCCTGTTAGGGTATATAGCGCCATACGCAAACAATCTCAATGTTCTATACTTTTTTTTTGTTTTATCGCTGTTATCCATAAATAAATGAATGAAAGAAAAGACCTTTCAGTAGAAATGGTGAAGCACATTAATCAAATCAGTGTGGAATTTTGTTAGGCAAGGTTTTGCTTGGTTGAAACTTTAAAAATTTTTCAGAAACTATGATCATGCTGAGCAAACCTACATATACCATACGTATACCGCGTAGGGATCTTGCTGTGTTTGGGAAGATCTGTTTATCTTGGTTAAGTTATAAACCAACGCTGACGACCTTTCATTAACACAGAGCTGGCGCAAGACGTGCAAATAAAGTCCGTACAGTAGAGAATAAAACAGTGGGGTCGTTTCCTAAAATATTATTTTTGCTTATTTGGGTTGCTTTTGCTTTAAATTAACGCTCGCTTTTTTTTCAGATTTTTTCTGCTTCTATTTTCACAATTTTTTTCAATTCAAAGTTTAAAAACTTTTCCCGTCACTCCTGTGACGTCACAAGTCTTTGACGATATGACAACGCTGAAAACGGGAGGGCTTGCGTGTGGAGCGCCGGATGAGGGTGCTGTTGGTATTATAGGAAACTCCTAGAAGTTATGTTACTATGTTATTATATATATTATATTTACAAAGTTTAATACAAATAAACTAACCACTAAACCACAAAACAATCGTTAATGACAGACGTAAGAAATACAGATACTTATAATATCTCTGGTTAAAACTAACGAATGACAGCAAAGTTACAACAACGTGACCGACGAACCGTTATTATATTACGGAAAAAACTGCTAATGGATATTAACTATATATCCTGTCTAGGATGATAATATGTGTTTAGATTTCGATAAATCCATTTTAGGAAACGACCCCATTGAAACTGACATGAAACGCGTCACGACGCACCACCCTGTTTACCAACCAAGGCACCTTAACAAATCTTACCATAGGCGCCAAAGATCTAAAAATCTTTCTACGTCTCGAATGGCATAGTTTGTAATTTTAAACTAATAATAATCTGTTGGTTGCTTTGTGTCTTCGAGTGTTCAGATTTCCAGCGTTTCTTCAAAATTTCTAGACACTTAATGACATTATGAATGATGAAAAGTACGATACGCAGCTTTCCAAGTTTGTAAATCCTAGACGTACTATTGGTAGGTCAGCGCTGTGCCACGAATTATTAAGCAGAGTTGGCGCAGGAAAGTACAAATGAGGCAGCTTGCCGTAGGCGCCGCGATGACTAGGTATCCTACAGTGGCAAAGATGATTAAAACCTTACCACACGCCATAGGCGTCAAATATCTTAGCGGCAGCCTTGGATAATAAATCGTTTATCGTCATCCTTTGGTGTTTTAACTTTGCTATGAAAATTTTTGTTTTATCTGCTTCAGTAAACAAGATTAGAGAGACAAACGATGGTGTAAATGATCTTCTTTTGTAGAAGGAAGAATTCAAGACCCTCTAAATGTTAGAAAGCAGACTTTTTATTACGTTTTCTTCTTAAAGTAAGAATTTAGATGGTGATGTCGATTTTGGGATATAGTCAAAAACCAAA
>VTPC01007687.1:16343-79121 GCA_011009095.1 Ignelater luminosus
ATAATTACAGCTCCAGTTATAAAAAGTCAATGTTTCATTAATTTTTATATTCAGATTTAATTTACTTTTATATAAAAAATCCACATTAAAGTAGCAATCACTATAAATTCAAATTTACCGTTTTATAAAATAAATTAAATCTGAAATAAAAATAAAAATATACAAAGAAAGTATGACAGTAAATTATACATCCTCACCTACAGTCTTGTATATAAAATAAAACATACGATTGTTGTGTCAAGCATAATTAAATACTGGGTGTATTTTTGTATATTTCATCATGTCTCCTAAAAATACTAAATTGAAGACAATGGGATATTTATAATTAATTTCGAGCATTATTTTGACTTTATCGAGTTTATAATTGCCAACGAAACAAAACCCAATTAATCGCGCTACTTTAACCAAATCTTTTAAATTACAACAAAATAAAAAATTAAAATACGGTCCTGAATTAAGGGCCAACATTGTCCAACCTAATAAAATACCATATAAATCACAATCAGACAAATTTGATTTTCATCCTACCTGGGCAATCTAAAAGAGCTGAGACGTATGGAATCCTAAATTGCCATTGTAATTGGGAAATCAACCCTTTACTAGTTGACAGCTGTTCATAAATTATGTTAATTATATATGCGTGCCTTGAAATCCTGAATTTGGATTGCAGACGACGTTGTGCACCTTGATTGATAAGCTTCGTTACAAGAACGCTTAGAACATTTCTCATGTTGTTTTTTTGTTTTTCAACAAACGGTGACTGGCTCTAACTAAATTGAGAGAGAGTGGTTATCGATTGAAATAAAAAATGCGGATCCTTTCAATTATGACTATGATTCAATCAGATCTTCCGATTAAATAAATCGCCAGGCGATCAATATCGCCTTCAATGTTGTTACCCAATCTATGAATCAACAAAATAAGATCATTAGAATTCGAATCAGGACCGCTGGACCAGTAGCTATATTGTCGGTATCGATAACATTCACCGGGCCGATGGAACTTTTATTATAACAATATCAAATTCTTTTTAAACGAACAGAAAAGCAGAAAACCATTTGAACTTGATTTAGTAGATATATTTAAGTGTGAAATGCAACAGGGAACTGTATTCAAGGATTGTTGCGGAACTAAATTAAATTTTATGCGTTCATGCTGTTCTTTAGAAATTTGACCGGATATGAGGTGTATTTAGTAATTTTACTACCTTTTACGACAACCTCCTACCTGGCGTTGTCATTCATTCATTCTTATAACTACTATACTTGTGTGTATGTGCTCCGTTGCACATTATGCCATGAATTATAGCTGGGGTATGCAGTTGCAAAGGCTAATTTTCTGTGAAATTTTAACGTTCAAGTTTAATTGTTGTTATTATTCGTTGCTTTTATTAAATGTAAGACTGTCGAATTTAAAATTAAATATGCGATGCATAACATACGTGGTGTGAGAAATTTTGATTTGTTCCAGACATTTTTAATATTATCTTGTTGTCATTAATAATTATTATTTATGTTCGAGTTCAATGTTTGTATGAAAAAGCAGTTAAAAAGAACAATTAAAGTAAAATGAATTGTGGGAATATCGGGATGGTGTTTATTGCATTGAGAGAAGCGAATGATCACTTAATCTTGAAACAAAACAATGATTTGTTTTAATTACGTGTATCACGTTGTCTCATAAATAATGTTGTATTTTGCATAATCGAATCTGCGTCTTTAAATCTAAACGTATTCATTCTCGGTAATTTCTTTAATCTTTTAGAAAGAAAAGGGCAGACGCAGAATAAGATAATAGATATTATTGTAACCACTGGAGAAGATTTCGCGTCACTAATTTGTGTTGGAAGCTCCGACATACCTTTCTGGAGTATTGATACATGTTAGACAAAGATAATCGCATAAATGCAGCGAGTGAAATGTCGGGACTTGCAGCATAAATTAATCACGCTCGGATATTATCTCGTGGTTACAATAATACTTGAAGAGCAGTTTGGTTATGAACTTATGATATTAACTGTCTAATTATGAACAGAAGCAATGAAAGTTGCATTCAACACTTTCAGAGGGCTTTTAAAATGACTAGTAGTACAGACGGAGCTACAACAGACTATAAAGAAAACAGTTCCATATACTTGAAAAGAAGTCACTTTCTCAGTTTAGTATTTACAATTAGTTGCACTGGATAGGTTTTTATTGTTATCAGCGCTGTTCCTAGGGTATAAGTCGCTCGTGTGCACGACTACATTCGCTGTTTCTATCTATTTTTCAAATATCAGTTTGCTGATAATGTCCCGAAAGTTTTGAAACATCGGAGCCGGCGCTAGGCTATTTGGCGCCTATGGCAAAATTTCTTAAGGTACCTTAGTGTGGTAATAGGGATTGTGTATGGTACGTTTAATGTCAGTCTTGGTTATCTTATTGGTGAAAGCGTAGCACTTAATGGCAAGTTGCCTTATTTGTATATTCTTGCGCCAGCCTTCCTTGCACTTCATTTTTTCGCAGCTTTGCAGCACCCTGAAACCACCGCAGGTGACTTAGTCAATCAAGATTGACGTTATTTTGTAGGGTTTAGGTTGTACAATAAGGCTTCGTTCTCCATCCATCTGATTATCTGCAGTTGTTCACTACTCCATTAGCGGAATTGTCTTGGTTGCTTTCAGGACGTATTTTGTCTCCGTTATTTCCTCTTGTCCCTCTACACCTTTTTTGACATATAAAAAACAATCACACTAGATCTACAACTAAGCCCGTTAAACCAACAGAAAATTTAGATCAAAATTTGTTCTCTACGTAAAATGAAGCTTCGTTTCGTCCTTTTGAACTTGCTTCACCGCTACGTAACTTCATCGGTTCTTTTGTTAAAAGGATTAAACTTTACTTTCCACCAAATTGTCTGCAATAACCCCCGAGCTAGTTTTTTTGTGTAAATTTCTTTGAGGAAGCTAATCTCACAGAGGGTCAGGCTTTTTTGTCTTCTTCAGATCACCATCAATGGTCTATCATCTTAATTAATTAGAATTATCTTTTGTACTTTGCGACCAAATTTCATTTATTCTATCTCTCTGCTTATTCTTCTACTGGCTTCGTTGCTCTTACCTTTTAAATGTTCTCGTAAAACTAATTTGATAGAAAGTTTGGATTTATTCTCCGCTAAACAACCTACATTGATCCACTATTCTTGACTATCGGAGCAAGGCTGGCAGTAAGGTAATTGGCGCCTAGCACAAGGCAAAATATTTCAGGGCGCCACGCCGAAAGGTAAACAAGATGGCGCATTTAATGGCAGTTTTAATTGTCTTATTAACCACCACTAGTCACTGTGGCGCCTACAACAAGTTGCATCATTTAAACTTCCTTGCACCAGCCCTGGTACAAACCTTATTTAACAACTTATTGAGCACAGAAATATCATGTTAAATTAATTCTAACTGTCTATTATACTTAATGACGCAAAGCTCTTAGACGAAGGCAAAATTTATTTCTGCTTTCAAAACATTCTACGCCTAAATTGCTTTTCATTTTGAGTTTTTCATCCGTTATCATAAACTTTCCTCAAAAAAATTGCCAAAAACCTTTAAAAGGTATGTTGCCCTCTGGCGTAATAGCATGATGCCAAGATGGGCCAAGACATTGTATTATCTTGAGGAAGATATATGTTAAAGAAATCAACCCATTTTGATAGACATTTACAAGTGTAACTTTCACTATTTAATGCTTAATCCCTAAGTCGCCCTACATACGATCCAAAAACCACAGCTCTTGAAATGGCACACCATACTAATACTTTGTTAGGAAATTTTGCTTTTTCTTGAATTGAGGACTTCTCCAGTTTTGGCCTATTAGGCAGTTTGACCTTGACAATTTAAAATCGATCAAGTGGTCTTTTGCCTAGCGATAACCACTGCTTTTTATTTATAGCTTGCCTTTTGAATCTCCTAAGCCCATACGTTCAGGGCTAACGTTGTTGTCTTGATATTCCTAGAAAGGGTTTTGGTTCTCGTTACCGGGGATCCAGCCGTGCAGACAAAAATATTTGCTGTTCTTGCAAAAATATTTGCTGTCCAAAATTCCACTAAATTTTTTGTGGCCCCAACAAAACATTTTTTTCCGTGTATGCAGCTTTAACCGATTGTCCGTTTGCGTTAAGTAGACAAAGGGATTTTTTTCCACTAACCGGGCTGTGCTGGTATGGCCGGTGTTAAACCCCGCATCCTGCATTCTAAGATGAACCACCGCTGTCTCTTTTCTTGTTCAAGTTGGGAGGTCGGACAGCCTCAATAGAACCTCAAATGCAGCCGTAGGAATCGTCCTCATTGCACCGGTCATACCCAGACAGGCCAGGAGTTGTAGCTTGGCCAGCCTTTGGGGCGCTTTACACTCGACCATTGAATCAAATAGTACTCTAGGTCTGTCTAGGATATCTGAGGATTGATTTCCCCAAGCCTACCTATCGCTTCGTGCAGGATCGCTGTCAACTTGATCGCCACCAGGTCGACATGTGAGTTCTAGCTTAATCTCCTTTCCAAGGTCACTTTTGACTACGTGACCTTCGGCACGTGGAGTAGCGATCTACCGTATAATATAATAATAATATTTTTTGTCTCTTGGTGAAGAAAATTACTGACAAAAAGGCATTGTCATTACACCTCTATTTTTATACAATTATGAGATCACTTTTTATTAAAAAAAATGCAAGTACAGATTGATACTATGTATGCAACTTTATAAAATCAAATTTTGTATTTATAAGTTCCATTAAAAGAATTATCGAACATTTGTAAACAACACGAAAGAATTTACATTTGTATTGTTTATTTCTTCTTACGTCATGTTCTGAAATAACGCAGATTCATTCAAATTCTAGAACCTGGAGTTCTACCTAGAATTATGATAAATTAGAAAGATGATTATTGAGTTACATAGCTACTTACTTGTAAGACGGCCAAAGATTCTCCACTAACAAATCCTGCTTCTACTGATAATAAAGCAAGTTATGGCAAAAGGTGACCTTACTGACATAATGTGCAGCTATTTGTAAATTTGGAGTTTTTCTTTATACGTACTTCATGCATTACCATCGCCATCCAATTCAATCGTAGAGGTCTGCACAGGTTGGATTTTTCGGTCGAACAGTTGCAAAGTCCCGTCCAAAATTCCGGTTTTGTAAATATCTTTCATATCCCATATTTCACTAGCTGATTATGATTTTTTGGAACGATTGAGCTTCTCGGGTCTGTTGGAGTTTCGAGCCTATGCTGGACCAATCAGATAAAATAAAAAATAACGCTGCGATTTCTTATTTGCCTGTGCTAGGATTTTAATTGTGAACTGTGCTGTTAAATGGTATTTCTGATCCCGTCTCGTCTTTTTTGCAATCTTTGCTTCTACTCTGCAGTTTTTCTTGTGCTACGGCCACCCATTTATTGTTTTGTTATATCTAGCAAATGTTTAGTGCAAAGCAAACTTTTCCAACACCCTATCTGATGAGATCATCCTCGTTCTAGTTCTTGGGTATCCCAGAACTACTTTACGTACCACTTCCAGTCTTAATTTAAAATCTAAGAATCGTTTCCAGGAACTTCATAAATGCTAGACCGTTACTGTGCATTTAAGGTAAGTTAGAACTCTATAGATCTTTTTCTTTGGTCTTCCATTAGTTGGATTTGATTCCGAACTCCATGACAGACAATCTGTCACTAGGACTATCATCTACTACCAGATACCATTAGCAAAGTGATAAGTACCAACTGCCTAAAGCAGCATTTTCTTATTTCAGCTTCAAAATAACAAGACTGTGCATTTTAATTCTTATCGTCTTCAGTGTACTCTTTTTTTGGCATGTACACATTAATCCAATCTTATCTTTCAGTGGTCAAGGCAATGCCATAGCGTAGATAATCTGGCATAAGACCTTTCCTGAAAGTTAAATATGAAATTAAACTCAAAATTAGTATTATCATTTACAAATAGTTGTATATTACGCCAGTAAGGTCCCTTTTTGCGATAACTTGCTTTATCATTAGTAGAAGCAGGATTTGTCAGTGAAGATGGAACTTGACTATTGATATCAATACCAAAAAGAGTCTTTGGCTGTCTTACAAGTAAGTAGCTATTTAATTCAATAATCATCTTTCTAATTTATCGTAATTGTAGGTGGAATTCCATGTTCTAATTTAAGATTGAATGAACCTGCGTTATCTCAGGATTTAATGCACCGCATAGAAATCAAAATTATTCAAATATCAGCTGTAACACTGTTAAAGCAAAAAACAAGAATTATCAAAGAACATGGCGTAAGAAGCAATAAACAGCACAAATGTAAATTGTTTCGTGCTGTTTGCAAATTTTCGATAATTTTTTTAATAGCACTCGTAGTAAATACAAATTTCATTTTATAAAGTTGCATACGCAGTATCAACTTGTACGTGCATTTTTTTATAAAAGGTGATCTCATAATTGTTTGAAAAATAAAGTTTATTCTACCACCACTCTTCTTATGCCCATCCCATTACTTATCTATTCATCAACTCAGTTAACCATCTATTCATGTACGCCCACCCACAGACAAATTTATTTTCAAAAAAATACTTTTATGGGTATTTATAACCTTAAAATTCAGCTTTATAAAACTTATAAGTCAACTTTGTTATGTTTAAAGGAGGAGTTAAATAATTCTATTTATCCATTTGTTTGTTTCTGACAAATAAATAAAGAAATACAATTGAATAAAATGTATAAACAGAAGAAGAGAAAAGTTGTTCCAGAAGAATTCTTGAACTCATTATGAGTGTCTAACTTTTTTTCCTCTAAAGACGTTTAATTTAAATATTACCATTTAATTTATACCAAGCAAAGAATTTTAAATATACGTTAGAGTTTCAGGGTATAACATTACAATGCAAATGTGAATATAAATTTCGAATAAGTCCCTGTCTAACTAGTTTGAGAAAATCGACTGATTAAAGAACAAAGGGTTACGTCAGGTGGTTTCACGCAAGCATGATCATCTCGAAGTATAACCACGATTTATTTTTAATTTTTTGGTCACGTTGTATCGTCCTTTATAACATCGACGACATTCTACACTCTAATCTTCCTTGGGGTAATGTCACGTAAATGGTAACGTATTTTCTTTTCCCATCATCGGAAGAACTCAGGAGAAACCACAACCACACGCATCATCAGCCAGCGTCACATGGCCGCTCTTCGGCCATTATTGTTTAGTTTTTAACCATAAACCATTAACAATTTACCTCGAGGCACATATAATTGGTGGCAATTTTTAGTGTTATTATAATCTAGTGGGGGGATCAGTTTTTGTCGAAGTTCATTATAACGTTTATCGACATTTACCGCGCCAGCCATATGATATCCCACCGTTTATATTTACATTAGAAACGAAACTGCTTTCTTTTTATTTTTCGACATCAATAATAACAATAATCACAATAATCTTAGCAATTAAACCGCAATTTAATTCGAGTGTTTATTATCGCAACCCGAATTTATCTACTTTTTTCTGTTTTAATATACCTCCGAATAATTATAGTATACAAGCCTCTTTTCAATTATGTATTCAGTGTTGAAAAAAAAAGAAAATGCAAAATCTTGCTAGATTTTATAGGTTTTGCTTCATTATTTGAAGGAAAAGCTCTTATTTATGGCTCTAGAAATGCAATTTAAGAGGCGAGTTTCCACGTTGGCGGTTTGCATTTGCATAATTCACACCGAGACAAGACAAATTCCTCGGAGTTTTCATTATAATCCCATCCCCAGCTAGCGTTTTGTACGGAAAACTTAATGGAGTCCGCACGATGTTTACGGTTTCCGTCAGTTTTTATTCGTTTCCGGTGGTTCTAGAAAAATTCTCATGAATATCAACATTTTCCGGACGATTATGCGTTCTTATGTCACACTTTTGCCCTAAATTATTTTATAAAAATTAATTTAGAAAACTTTCAACATTAATTTATGTAGCAGGAAATGAGGGGTTTGTTTTAAAGGGTTGTTTATTCGTTAGGTTAAACGTTTTATATTTGTCTTATTGCGTTTAAAGATTAGCGTTATCAAAATATTTGACGGGACATCTTCTATTTTATTTTTGATCGATAGTATCAATTAAAAGGGGATGGAAATTCAAAAGAAAAAACAGCTGCGTACGCGATATCCATGAATTACGCACGTCCTGTAAAGCAAAACGTCCAAAAACATGGAAGGTTTAGAAGAATTATAGCAGGTGAAATACAATTTTATTTTCGTTTTATTGCGGTGTCATGTTCAAATGATTTATTGGATGAGCCCCATGCTACTCGTGTATACGAAATTTATTATTTTTTTTTCTTTCATTTTCTTTTGGGTGTCCTAATAAAAGTAGCTTTTTACAGGGCGTCGGAGACTCGCGACCTCTGTTACTTCATTTTGTTTATGAAGTAAAGTAAGTCGTAAGGTGGAAAACGACAAATGGAGAAAGATTAAGGTACACTTTTCCTCATATTTTTTTCAGCGTGTGTTTATAGCGAAAATGTAACAACATTTGCGTGAAAAAAATGTCTGAAACAGCAGTTCAGTAAGCTGAAATGTGCTTGAGAAAAGTCTTAAACTTGTAGTGTTATGTCGGGCTCAGGTTTTACATTTTTTCTGTTTTCGTTTTTTTCTGGAAAATTATAATATCTTTCGAGTAATAAGGGAAGAATATAGACGCCTATCCTATTTTATCAGCGCACACTTCGAATTCGACGCCTGTTCTTGTTCGATCTAAGTAAAAGAGAGGATAGGAATATTCGAATATAAGCCTATGGGGAATATATCTTCCTGTATCCCATATACATGCAAATGCAATTCAACCTGCGAGACCGAAAATGGGTACGGCTTACCTACTCTTCAATCGGCATCATCTAATATTAATAACGACGGTATGGGAATGTCTATATTCGTTTTGAATGCCTGCAGTGGTTTTAGACTGAGTGATATCTGTCTCTTCGACAATTCGGATGTATGTTTGAAGGTGTCTATATGTGTTATGTGCCACGGAAATTCGACATGAAGTTTTTATGCAAATTGTTAAAATACCTTTTCAGTGTCTCGTGTTTTATCTGAAATTTATTGCATGAAAATAAAATGATTCTCGGCTGTAGATCTGTTATGAAGTAGTAATTTACTTGTCTTGTATTTCTAACGTTTAAATACCATTGTAATGTTATTGTTTTGCAAAATTTAACATTGAGCTAGCTATAACATGATATTAACAGAACAGCCGTTGTTTGTTATACGGTTAATTACCATCGTGTAAACTTCTTCATATAATGTAGTTACAGAGATTATAACGTACTTGTTCAAATTAACATACCATTAAATTGAATAAAGAATAGTTAATCGCTTCATAATACGATTCTATGTTTTGTTAAATATCAGAAATCAGACGTGCTGTAACATAAAACGTCACATTAACACGATTGTCCACATATTGCTTAGTAAATGAGTTTTTTGAAATGAGAAACCTTAATGTCATTCAACATAAAGTCAGGCAGGATTGTTGTTTAATAATTACAGTCAATGCAATTAAGCATAATGTATCAGAAAAGTAACAGAGTGATATTTTTAAATGTTGTTCAACTGAAACATATCAAACTATAAGAAACTTTTAAATCATTGCAACAGCAATTCTCGATTCTCCTTAAACGACTTGTCCTAAAAACAATACATCTGAAAATAAGAATCGAATTTATATCACAGTCTTTGGGGGAGCAGGTGATAAAATTTCCAATTGTACACTTGAGAATGATGTCTTCGGTTGGTGTAAATTTCAAATATAGGTTAGATAGATATCAGCCCAAGAAAAATTAAAACTCTATTATAGACTAATTAGTAGATAAGAGTACAATAAAATTGTCTTTTTTTAACTTTTTGAAATTTTCATAAATCTTTGTCGAAAGATAGAACGTAATGTCTTGTTTACACGAACTTGAAATTAGTCTCTATTGAAGCAAAACCGAAAATCCACATTAACAAACTCTCTGTCTTGCTTCCTGTAACTTGGGGGCATATAGAAACAATAATGAACTCTTAATATATCATTTGTACATTGCAGCGAGTAAAATTACATCGTTGTACGATTATAAAATCGGCTTATAAACTCATTCACATTTTGTAATTATGAATATAGCTTCAAGCGTGTAAAGCAATGTTAGACGGTAACCTACAAAAAATATGTAATTGCTTTCGATGTAACCCTACATAATCTACATTCATCTAAGATTGAAAACCTATGAATCACCATTTTTATTAAGGTAGTAACCTTTTACTTTTCAACGAATTATTTACAATTTAATATTAATTACAATTTCCCTAATTAAGAAAAGGAAAAACAAGAACCGCACCAGATATACTAATACTGTTTCTGATTATAGCACTCACGATCTGAGGAGCACAATAAATATTACAATTATATCGTTTTTGGTCTATTGTGCAACACCCATAAGACTATCTTATTAAACTTCTCTTTAGATTTTTACAAGAGATAATCTGTAGAGACTGAAGAATGAGAACCCAACCCATCTCTTCAAAGTTTACGGTAATACTCCGTGTACTTAGGAAATTGAAATTAACGGACGTTGATAATATTTTTTATACCTTTCCGTTTTTCCAATAGACAGTACTCTCTCTAGGCTCTAATTTAGTTAGATTAGGAAAAACGCTGACATTGCCCTCTCTTATAGAGGCAATAATACAGCAAAAATACTTGTTATCATTCAGATAGTTTAACTTAAATCTTGATTATACCAAGTATAAAATTATGGGAGTAATTCCATTTTCAAGTCTGGAGGTCACTGAATTAGTAAATAAGGGACCACATAAATTGGTATACATTCCAGTGATATCGGTTGACAAGTGCGAATAGAATTTTAAAATTAAATATTTTCAACACAACAATAATCTTTGCTTGCTCATATGCTAAATGAACGTTTAAAGATAAAAATCCAATTTCGGTTTTAAATCAACTAAAACAATTCGGCTCCATATAAGTTTTAAACCTACAACCATCAGCTTTCCGTGCTGATGCTCTACCAAGTGAGCTATGTAACGGTTACTCGGCCGTTCTCGTTACATGTATGAGGTATTTTTGCTGTGTTTGTATCTCTTCACATTGAGTTTGTCTTGTAGGAAATCCTCTCACTTTGATTCCTATGAAAATCAAGGTTGGTTGACGAATCTCGCTTGTTACTACTATTCTGTGTTTGGTTTCAGAACTTTTAGCTAATAGACTGTTTAATTTGTTTTTTTTGGAAGAAGAATTTTTCTAGGGTTTCTTTGATAGGGGAATTATATCATCTATCTTGGTGGATATTTCTCGATTTAGATTTCCTTTAATTATGTTTTATTATTAGTAAGGGCTCAATTTATTAATTGATTAGAAATTCTCCTTGTTTAAAACCAGTTTTCTTCCCGGAGATTAGCTTGGAAGTTATAACGGGGTTAAGTGACTTGGTTGATAAAAGGAACGGGGAATTGTTGGCAGTCAGAGAGCACCACCTTAATATTGCGTTTTTGAGTGAAAAAACCCTTTCATTAGAGGTAAGCTGGTTCCCTTTTGGGTTTATTGAAATGTAATTGTGGTTTCCGCGTCCAGTTTTTTTTATGGTGCTGTTTACTAGAAGAGATAAATGGGGAGGAAGATTCTTCGGTGATTAATCAAATTCCTTGAGGCGTTGATGCTGGGCTTTGTTTTCCTAATTCAGTGACGATCTTCACAACCTTAAGCTGTTGGACTTGAGGGGTAGATTCACCATTCTGGTTGAGAAGATTGTTGTTTCACATCTGAAACCACGAAACCTAAATATTTTTTAATATATAAGATTTTTTAAAGAAACAATAAAAAAAGAAAGCTTTTTATCAAATTTGACAGTTAATCAACAGTAGGACTTTATCAATCACTTCAGGTTATGAAAGATTTTGGTTTTGATTTCATTTCTCTTGTATTGGTTTATCACATATTCAAGTTACCGTTGTTTTTTTGAAAAGAAATATTAAGGTAAGGAAAATTTTAGTACAGTCTTAAGGTTTCTGGAAGTAGTTTTTTTTAGTTAATTGTATAAGGCATGTTTACAGTTTTCTTTGAGTTGAAACCAGAACAGATCTGTTCTACTCTGGAAGCTCTTTTTTCGTTGCTCCAGGAGTTAAAATTAGCACTTTATCAAAATTTTTTGATCTTTTTCATATCAGAGTTTTCCAAATTCAATTAGATGCTACGTTTCAAATATTCAGTGGTCATTCAAAATTCTTTTGTAATTTAATTAAGAATAAAACGCAGGATTTGTTAAATTTTATAAATTTTCAATTTATTTGCTTTGGTTACATTTTACTTTATTTTTTTGATAAGTGAGTGTGGTGATTTATAAATCTAAAAACGTCTATATTTTTACTTTCAACTTTCTGCTATTGTTGATAATGATTTTGCTTTTACGTTTCCTATAGAGTTTTTCAATGCTTTTAAAAAACTTACAATTTTATGTGAGCTAATTTTGTTTACCATAAATTGTTTAAATATATATAGATTTTGGATAGCTACTGAAATTTTATTAGGTCTTTTCAAATGAAAGGCATTGGCGCCTGAGAATTATCTTACTTTTAACATATATATTCATTTCTGTGTTCAAAAATATTTGAGGTTTTAATATACAGGTTGAATAAAATGTAATGTTGTATTGTATGTATGATCAAGGGTACCCTCACCCAAGACCACCAACTAAACTAGCTCGGCCTAGGACTAAAGAGATCCTAGTTTCTTAAAATCAATAAATTGTAACGCAAAGGACGTTACAACTATAGGATCATTCATATTCTTTGCATGTTATACGGTATAACTTATAGCTCAGTTGGTAGATCATTGCTATAGAAAATCAAAGATCATAGGTTTAAATTCTCTATGTGGGGAGAAGTATTTTCTATAAGTATTAACTTCTTAGAAAATTAAATATTAAATCTGGTAATTCTCGAATGATAAAATCGATTAAACTTAATATCGCCAGAATTACAGTCTCAGGTTGTTAAAGATTTGTTGTGATTCCTAATTTTCATTTCCCAATTATCTATAGCACCATTTGAATCCTTTTCTGCAATTCCAGAATACCAGATAAAAAACCATTCCACCCATTCAAATCCCTCTTCCAGCTTTTGTCAAATCCTATTAATCTAGACGAAACAAGAAAATCCAATTCCAGTTGTTTATTTTTAGAATTTCTATGTCAATCATCATAACTGTCATAGCAAGAATCACAATCATAATTTTTGTTTAATTATAAAACTTCAATCCCTTTTATATTTATATTAACCTTTTTTGTGAATTAAAAAAGATTGAATCGAATTTTGTTAATTTTTTTTATTTTGTTTTAAATAAAACTTTTACAAGTCCTAGACTGTAAACATTTATTTACACTTAAAGATCTAAATGAACCATCCGGTTTCAGATCAATAATCTTGGTATTTGGAGATTTCTCCATTGAAACGTGCGTAAGATCATAAACATAGATGAAAGGTTATTAATATAGCTCTCCGATCAGCATGGGACTTGATTTGGATATAGTTTTCCATTATTTCTGAAACTTCATTTTTTGCTATTTTTTTAAAAACCTACCTATGGTTGCATTCCCTTGCTTATCTACATAAATTTCTATAAACATCGTTTAAGGTTTATGAAAACGATCGGATTCGGTAAGACCAAGATGGTCAACTTTCTACCTATAGATACTAAAATATTTTAGATCTGCTATTAGGCGTACTTGAGACAATAAGCATGTAGTTTGTTTTTGGTGTTAAATGTTTCCAACATGATTTGCTCATCAACTCATGTATCTTGAAAAGTTTGTTGCTAACAAGCTTTTTCCATTGATGGGATTCTGCACCTATACAGATTAGGGCAGCGGTAGGAGTCACTGCAATCATCAACGTTAAGAAGACATATCAATTCTTTTGGTTATGTCAAATAAATTGGCCAAAAGTAAACCGATGCAAAGTTCTTTAGTATCTATTAATATTACATTGACGAAGGACTTATATCACATGTAAGTGACTGTGATTAATATTCTTTTATGAAAATTCCTTGTCAAGTCGCTTTCTACTTTTAAATCTTAAGTTGATGTAGTAATCTACTAATGCTGTCAAAAATTCAGTAAAATACTGAACAGATCTCACTGAATAACTACTATATCATTGAGTGAAACTCTCTAACATATTGTTGCTGCTTTCGAAGACATCTATCAACTTCCTAGTTGTGTTTTCTTCTTTGAAAATTGTAATATGCGGAAGATAATGAATTAGTTAATTGAACTGTCAGTGGCAACCAATTATAATAATTTAAATTGATGTATTTTTGTATAAAATCACCGTGTAGTGCTACTTTACAAATGGTTTGTTCATCTTTTTCTTCATCGAGTTTAATCTTTGAAGTTAGAACCATTGGTAGACTTAATAGGCTCTAGCAAATTTTGGGATGGCTGAGGTTTTTGTGTATTGATGAATTATAAGTAATACGATAATTCAATGTAAGTTGATTCTGTACTACTTCACAATGTGATGCAAAAAAGTGATCCGGAAGAGATTGAAGGTAAGTATCTCTTCGCAAACCCACCTAAACAGTGGTATTATTTTTCGCTTAATTGGGAATTTGGTTTTGTAGGTTACTAGTTTGAATCTTAAGGGCCAAATCTACGTGCAGAAACATACAAGAAGTGCGGTCGTAATGCTGCAGTTAAAAGACGATCGGGAATTAGGGCGGCATTGAGAGATTTTTCAATTCCATATTCAGAGCTCCAAATACATTTAATAAATAAAAATATTAAAAGAACTATTCTTTCAAATCAATTGTAAAGATGTTACAGGACTATGCAGAATGGGGTTATTCCATTGATCCGGATGGCATACGTAAAATAGTGAAAGATTATTTTAATGCCATACCTACCCCTTATTAGAAAGACTTGCAGAAAGACTTTCTCAATATACTAAACGGTGTAGGACAATTATTTTTCTTGATATTATAAATAACTTCTTTGATAATATAGAGAGAGGATCTACCTCCTAGTACCATCATCAACTATGTTGAAACTAATTAATCTGAGGGTCATGAGATATAGCAATAATCAAGAAACCAGCAGGCAAACATAAAAGAAGAAACTGAAAGTAGTTCCGGACAGGAAAGATTCCAGATTGGAAATACAATAAAAAAGGGGAATTGAAAAGAATTGACGGAAACGAAGAAAATGCACTTATTTCTAGTTATAATGGGCAGAGAAACAAAAGATATTTTGTAAGCATTCAGCATTGGAGTGGCTCAAAAATTCACTCCTGGCCCCTCTCTCCTTACGGATCTGTTTGAAGTTTCGGGATAGTAATACAACTTGAAATCTGTCATCAGATTCTCTACCACTACTTGCAATCAAAATTAAGAGATTGTCTAGCTTAAAAAAGGAAATAATTTTGAAACTGATAGCTCATTCAGCGAACTTATGGTTATTTTGAAAGTGACTTTTTTTGAGTTGGCACAGTTAAGAAATAAGGCCAATTGAGTTGAGAATTTCGAACGACACTTCCATATAGTGAACCCTTGTAAACATTTGCTGATTGTAGGGACAAATCATGAAATTAACCCGGACCTTTCCTTTGTAATTGGAAAAGCCAAGTTGGTTAGAACGATTCCCACTACTTTTAAGACTGATAAATCACAAAAATGCAGCCGTTTATGAAATAAAGTTCTCGCTTGTTCTACTATCTTCCATAAATTTATTCTTTAGAAAATTTCTTTTTTTATGAAAAGTGTTAAAAGATACTGCATAAGCAAAAATAGCATCTCATTGTATAATAAACAACTTCTTTCAATAAAACCTAGAGATAAAGAAGTCTATGAAAACCGCAAGAAAACTTTTATTATGTAAAGCATTCTACCGTTTAGGGAATACTTTTATACAGTTTTAATTTGCATACGTCCTGTTATTGTAGCGCTGGGTGAAATTTAATCTTGTAACGTACAATTCTGAACTGTTATAACTTGGTATAAAAATGTAAAAACGCAAATAATAAAATTCTTAAGAAACTCTCTTTATACTAAACTGAAGAATGATAATAAAAAATTCTAAGTAGGAATTTAGTATCCCAGATAGTATTTATTGTGTATCTTAAACATTCGAATAATTTTATGCCGTAAATATCCAGCCTCAACGAAGGAAACCGAGTACTATTTCCTACAAAAAATAAACCACCCGAACAATGCTATATAGCAGAGTTGCATCAAAGGTAAATACCGGAACTGGCTGGGTTGAAAACAACAATTTTCTTTTGGCCACGTTGGTAGGACCGCACCGCAATCATCTACAAGGGCTCTCTAGGGACCATATTGTCTACGTATGCTTGAAATAAACTCAGATTGCGGCGAAACATTTGGGATCAATAGTTTTTTGACACGTGCATTTTCCGTTTTATTCGTAATATCTACAGGATGTTACATAAATGATATATCATTTTCTTGATTTGTTTGCCTAAGATCTTCTCTATATTTAGAGGCGGGAACACCAACAAGAAAGAAAAATACTGGAAGAATTTAGGCAACAATTAGAAGACCTAATCAACAATACAAATCCTTATGGTTTTACAAGAGGGGCAATTTAGTGTTTTTGAGACGAGCCGCCGAGTTTTGGGCGTTCCGAGACGTTTCCGTTAAAGTGTGGCGCTATATGGTGCCATAAAATGCTAATAACTGTGTTCCCCTATATTTACGGATTACCAGAAGAAATATAGTTTTATATTATTACCAAGTTTTTTGTTCTACGGGTTTCATTGCTCATTTATAACCTGCAGGAGGGAAGCATAAAATGCAACGAACAAGAAAATTCCGGCTAAGATAAATTTTACGGTAGGGTATGTGTTTTTCCCATTTTGCTGAACTTAAGAATATTCTGTTTTTATATGAAGATCGATTGTTTTATTTAAATAAACATGAAAAATAGAACAGTGAGCAACTCAAATATTTCTTGTGAAACAAATTACGAAAATTCCCAATTTAATTAAAATTGCTGTGCATTACTGTCGGCATAAAAGAAATAAAATTGTAAATTATAGAGCAAAGGGTAGGCATTTATCCCAATTATGATAATTATTTGACAGATGATCAAAACTCTATAATTGGATACAGTGGCGTGCATATAATGGTTGTTCTAAGCCGTGAGCATTAGGAAAAACGAATAAACCGGCGACTATGAGCGTGTTTTATGTCTGAGGGATCGAAGGAAATAGAAATCTACCTGTGCACCTTGCCTAATACCCCGAAGACATCATTATAGACCTTTTATTATTTGTAATAGTTTTAAGAGTCCTGATGGTATTCATGATTTCCATCTATGCAGGGTGCTACAGATTCTGTTAATTTATGAGCTTAGTTATCCTTTAGAATGAACACATAAACATTTTTTATTTTGATGGAAATTAAAAAATAATAGAGATGTTCTGAATTCAACCGGTGTAGCGAACAAATTTGATAAATTTTTATGAATGTTTAAAAAATATATTAAAGCAATCGCCCATGGTGGCCATAAAAGAGTAACACTGTTGTAGGTACATAAGTGTTTGTTTTATGGGAATTTTAAAAACTAAACGTTTTATTAGCCCATTCAAAATTCTGTTAGCAATTTTCAGGAATACTGCCGGCAAAGCAAAGCCGTTTAAAATATTGCGAAAATTATTAAAAATGAAATAACACCAGACAAACACTTCTAGTTATTATGTACGTGTAATTTGAATAAATTGTGTCTGTTTGTTCGAAAAATGCCTAATAAGTTATGCAAAATGGAATTATGCATGTAAAATTACAGGTATGAAAGAAAATGTAAGTTATTATGTTATTTTTATGATCAAAAAACGATATTTTATCATATATGTCTAGACGATTCTAATTAAACAATTTCTGAACCTTTTGGGTATTAAAGATTCATTTAAATTAAACAAGCGCACATGTTTCGCATTTTTAAAACTTACTCTATCATCTTTATATTTTTAGTCCCATTAAGCTATTAAAAATTTCCTTTGGGCGAGGTTAAAATAATTATTTTCTTTTGGCATTAAATTTTAAGCAAATGAAATATGTTTTAATTTGTCCGACAAAAAAGTTAAACTTGTCTGTAAGATACACAGTGAGGTATTTAGACGGAATTGTTTATTTTATAAAAATATGTTACGAGTGGTGAGAGACTGAATAAAATATTAGAATGGAGGCACTAATTTTCTCTCCACTTCTTCCTCTATGGGTTATAAACACTTTAATATTTTCTTAAAATTCTATTACAGGATATTTTACTACATTCTCTTAAGTTATACAACGCGTTGTTTTAAACGGCCTACTTTACGATTAATAGAATTTAGTATGAGAATAGCTTAGACATGCTTCAGTAAAAATAATAATTAAAAAATTAGGAAATTTCTTTTAAGAATAATTCTTTATTTTTTTTATGCAACTTCTACTTTTATACCCATTTATTAGTTCAGTATATTAATTATAACCTGTGCAGATTGGCTATTTTCTGCTTTTCTGTAACTTTTCATTTTAATCTTTTGGTATTATATTGGTTCGGAAACTGTTAGGGTTTGAAATACTTTATCTTTATTAATACTTTAATGTAATCATAATACCTACCGTTGTTGTTGGTGGTATGTGAGACACTATGTAGAAGAGAATGACTTGAAGAAAGTGACATGTAAGATGGCGATAATTTTTGTTATTAAATTAAGTTAATTAAACAAAATCCAAGAAGCTTTTTATTTCTTCAACCCAAAATATTAAGAGGTTATGGGCCCAGAGCAAGTCCACTGCGATATAAATTAAAACGTACTGAAATTGTTGGAGTTCTTTATTGAACTTAAATTGTAGAAGATGAATACAACATCGACACCTTCAAGTTTCTTACCTGCCGATAAACTGATTGGTAGAGATAACTACGATGATTGGAAATTCGCTATGAAGGCGTATTTGCAGCTGGATGATCTCTGGAGTGTTGTGGAAACCGGGGACAAAGTGGACCCTGTAAAAGATAGAAAAGCTCTGTCGAAGATCATTCTCTCCATCGACAAGTTGAATTACTCTCATATTAAAAACGCCAAAACAGCAAACGAGGCATGGAGTTCCTTGGAAAGAGCATTTGAAGATTCTGGACTAACAAGAAAGGTGGGCCTGCTGCGAACGTTGGTAACGACAAGACTGGATAATTGTAAGAATGTAGAGAATTATTGTGACACAATTATATCTACATCTCATAAGCTGAATGAGATGGGTTTTTCTGTAAATGAAGAGTGGGTGGGAACTTTACTGCTTGCTGGAATGCCCGATGAATATAAACCGATGATTATGGGTCTTGAAAGTTCTGGAGTTAAAATAACAGGGGACAGTATAAAAGTTAAATTATTACAAGATATCAAATGATCATCAGCAATAGGTAAATCAAGCAGTGAAGACTCAATCCTATATGCAAAATCAAATGTTAAAGTATTTAATAAGAAAGTACCTCGTTGTTATAATTGTAATGGTTTAGGTCATTACCATTCAAATTGTAAAAATAAGAAAAATAAGGTAAATGATAATAAGTCTAGGGTTAATAATAAGGCCTTTTTAGCATGTTCATTTAGTAAAAAACTTAATGACAATGCATGATACCTTGATTCTTGTGCTTCTACTCATTTAACAAAAAACAAGGAAAATTTAGTTAATGATCTATTAGAGAAAAATGTTACTATAAAAACAGCTAACAATAGTAGTATAAATACAGAAGCAGTTGGTAACGTTTTATTAAAACTTAATGTAAATGGCAAATCAGAAGGTATCGAAGCCAAAGATGTGTTATATGCACCTAATGCAGCTCTTAATTTGTTATCTGTAAATAAGATAACTCAAAATGGGTATACAGTATCTTTTAACAAATCGGGTGCTAAAATAGTGGATACAAATAACAAGATTGTGGTAAACCAGACAATGGAATTTATAAATTAAATACCTTTGATTGTATAAAACAAAATATGGTTTGCTCAGTTAAGGATAATGGATTATAGTGGCACCGCAGATTAGGCCACATGAATAGAAAAAAATGTGAAATTAGTTTCAAGACTGACAAATGGAATAGATTTGGTTCAAACTTCAGATGATTCATGTATCATATGCATGGAGGGCAAACAAACAAGGCTACCCTTTAAATCTAGTAAAAATAGAGCAAAAAATGTCTTAGATCTTGTGCGGTCCGATGGAAGAACCGTCCATTGGTGGAAGTCGCTATCTTTTTAGTTTAATTGATGATCATTCAAGGAAGATATTTGTTTATTTTATTTCAAAGAAATCACAAGTTCTGGAAGTTTTTATGCAATTTAAGAAAATGGTTGAAGTTCAGACTGGAAGAGAAATTAAAGTTTTAAGATCTGATAATGGAACTGAATATGTAAATAGAGCATTTAAATGTTTCCTAAATGAATCTGGGATTCAACATCAAACAACTGTAAGGTATACTCTTGAGCAAAATGGCGTCTGTGAACGCGCTAACAGGACAATAGTAGAGAAAGTTCGTTGTTTACTTTTCGATAATGGCCTAGATAAGAAATATTGGACAGAAGCCGTAAATACAGCGGTTTATCTCTTAAATAGATCACCAACTTCAACTTTAAAAATGAAAACACCTTTTGAAGTTTGGAATGGTCGCAAACCAAATTTATCTCACCTTAAGGTTTTTGGAAGTGAAGTAATGGTTCAAATACCTAAACAGACAAGAAAGAATTGGG
The DNA here is from genome assembly GCA_011009095.1 of Ignelater luminosus. Classification (NCBI taxonomy): domain Eukaryota; kingdom Metazoa; phylum Arthropoda; class Insecta; order Coleoptera; family Elateridae; genus Ignelater; species Ignelater luminosus. Next base: position 37,139 of record VTPC01007687.1, read on the forward strand.
ATCCAAAATCTAGAAAGCTTCTGTTTATAGCTTATAGTGATAATATAAAAGGTTATAAATGTATTGATCCAGAAACAAAAGAAATAATCTTTAGTAGAGATGCAATTTTTCTAGAGAATAATAAAAGCCATATGAAGAAAATGATAACACAAATTATTCAGATGGTAAAACACATACTTGGTTTCAAATCGATGAGTTAGTCGAGCAAGACCAGTCAGATAAGCATGTTGCAGAAGATGTAACTAGTGAGGAGGAGCAAGATCTTATAGAAATTGAAACTGTTGAAGATCAAGAAGTACAGCAGCATACAGAGGAAAAAGGAGAAAATGTTAGGACAAAGAGAGGAAGACAAATCCAACTTCCTAAACGTTTAGAAGATTATCAAGTTTATTCTGTTTATTTTCACAGTGAAGAAAATGATCCTGAAACTTTTGAAGAAGCACTTCATGACAAATTATGGCAAACAGCAATTACAAATGAGCTGAATTCATTAATTTCATTAAATACGTGGACTGTAACTGATTCGCCTGAAAACGAGAAAGTCATAGATCTTAAATGGCTGTTCCGTACCAAATCAGATGGTACGAAGAAAGCACGATTGGTAGCTCGGTGCTTTCAGCAAAAAGAAGAAAGTTTCTTTCACACAATCTATGCACCAGTAGCTCGATTGTCAACTATAAGAGTATTTTTATCTCATGCCACTTTAAATAATAGGAAGGTAAGACAATTAGACATACCTTCTGCATTTTTACATAGAGAAATAGATTCAGATGTATATGTAAAACGTCCTAAAGGACTTACGATTGAGAACAGTAAAGTCATGAAGCTTAATAATTGTATGGGTTACGTAAAAGTCCAAGAAATTGGAATAACAAACTAAATGAATTTCTGATTAGCATTGGTTTTACAAGATCCCAGTATGATTTCTGTTTGTATTACAAAAATTCAGTTAAAATAGTAGTTTTTGTAGATGATCTTTTGATCACAGGAAGTGATAATGAGATAACTCAGGTGGTTCTTAAATTAAAAGAAGAATTTAAAGCCAGAAACATGGGTGAGGCTAAGAGTTTCCTCGGCATGGAAATTACTAGAACTGAGACGACAATGACTACTACCCAAAAGGAATACATTAAGAAGATTCTCAAAGAGTTTAATATGTCAGAAGGAAAGGGGGCAAAGACTCCAATGGAGATAGGTTTTCAATATGACGTCAACCAAGAAGTCATAGATGTACCTTACAGAAAACTAATAGGTTCATTAATGTACTTAGCTTGTACTAGCCGACCAGACATCATGTACTCAGTGTCTTATTTGAGTCGTTATTTGGATAAACCCACACAACAAGTTTGGACAGCTGGAAAGCGTATCCTTAGATATCTCAGAGCAACTTCCGACATAGGATTAAAGTTCTCTCAGGGAGAAAGCAAGTTAAATGGTTTCTCAGATGCCGAGTGGGCCGGTGATAAAAATGATAGGAAAAGTGTTAGTGGTGGAATTTTCTTCTATGGTGGAAATCCAGTGAGCTGATACTCCAAGAAGCAAACATGTGTAGCTATGTCGACTGCAGAAGCAGAATATATAGCAGGAACCACAGCCTCACAAGAGATGGTTAATCTAAGAGGTATCCTTATTGAACTTGCAAACTTGCAGGAGCAACCTACACTAAATATGGATAATCTAAGTGCTATCTCGATGGCAGAAAATTATGAAAACTCGAAGAGAGGTAAACATATAGACATAAAACAACATTTCATTAAAGACTTGGTTGAAAAGAAAATTATCTTTATCAGTTATGTTTGTTCTAATGATAATCTTGCCGATATAATGACAAAGTCATTAAGTTTTGACAAATTCTCTGTTCTTAGAAATAAGATTTGTATTGTTTAGTTTAATAACTTTTGAGCTTTTGTATTGAATGTTATGTTTGTAATATAAACTATTTCAAGGAGAAGTGTTAGGGTTTGAAATACTTTATCTTTATTAATACTTTAATGTAATCATAATACCTACCGTTGTTGTTGGTGGTATGTGAGACACTATGTAGAAGAGAATGACTTGAAGAAAGTGACATGTAAGATGGTGATAATTTTTGTTATTAAATTAAGTTAATTAAACAAAATCCAAGAAGCTTTTTATTTCTTCAACCCAAAATATTAAGAGAAACGATAGGATACATTCTATGAAAAACATAAAATTACTAATCTGAGATAAAGTTTAGACTACTGTAGATTAGAAATAAAGTACTGAAATTCGAAAGTGCGGTTATTTTGCCTGAAAGTTAAATCACTATATCTAGATGTTCTAAATGCTAAAGAAATGATCACTGTAGCCATAATTTAAAACTGCATTAAGATGATTTGTCCACTTAGCAATTTTACATAATTCTGAGTCTGAACGGTTTTCATAATTTTATTTAAGATTTATTACAAGATTGGTAAAATCAAAATAAATCTCTGCACGGAGGTAGGTTTTGACACTACTGTCTATAGTATGTGAACACTAATCTAGTATTATAATCATTTGATTTCTTTGGTAATGACGAGATAACAACTGATCAACTTCCATCATTATCAACTAAGAGTAAAAACAGGACCCAATTTCAAAGCTTGAGTATCTTAGATTGACAAGGAAATGGTTCCAGTCTAAGAATAATGTTTGCTATACTGATGTCAAATCTGACTTCAATAAGATAGCATCTTAGGAATCAGAACCAGTCCATTTAGATCTACACTGCTCAAAAAATTTAGAGGAACACTTTTTCATTACACCGTAGAAAATGTACCAATATAATATACTATGATATAGCATTAAAATAGTCAATGAAAGTTATTTCATAAGTTGCAATAATACCCTTAAATAAATAAAAGACAACATTTGCTACCAAAACAAAGTGATATCAATTTTGTTAATTTTTGTTTTCAAAACATAGCATGGTTTGAAACAATGGAAGCTTGTTGTAAATATCAAAATTTAGTTATTGTAACTAAAATGAGGCATCTTAATGAAGTGGAAATGGCTCATGCTGTTGCTTTAAATAACAATGGAACAAGTATCAGAGAAGTAGCAACATCTGTACGTGTGAGTTCTTCTGTCATCCAACGTATTTGGAATCGATTTCGGGAAATGAGACGACGACGTGGACAAGGTCGGAAAAGAAAAACAACGCCGATTCAGGATCGATTATTAGTTCTTTCGGCTTTACGCAATCGCACCTCCTCTGCTAGGTAGCATCAAAACACTCTTTGAGCGACTCATGGCATAGACGTTCCTGACCAGACTGCTAGAAACAGACTAAGAGAAGCCCATTTAAGGCCAAGAAGACCAATGTGAAAAGCAGTTTTTACGAGACGCCACAAAATTGCCCGTTTAAACTTTGTACCTCATCATGCTCATTGGCAACTTCGGCGCTGGCGTCTCATTTTCTTCACAGACGTGATGGTCGAAATCATGTTTATAGACGTCCAGGTAAATGCTACTCTTCAACTACTATACAAGGAACTGGAAAACTTGGTGGTGATTTGTTAATGGTGTAACATTTTTATATGCGTATATACCTGGCATGTTTTACACACCGTGACAACGGGGGATAACTCAAAGTAGGTTTTGAAAAAAAGGGTTTTGAAAAGAAAAATTAATTTTTCGGGACATATTTCTGCAGAAGAATAAATCTCTGATAGGGAATACCTCCCCACTACAAGCATATAGTTTCTTCGCCCTTTCGAGGTGATTTTGTAATTGTGAAAATAGGACCTGTTCGTCACAGGTATGAAAGTGTTTAAATCTGTTTTACCAAGACTAACAAACAATGTGCGTCACAGGTTCTTTTTCTTGTTCTTCTCTTTTTTCCTTTGGGTGAAAGAGTGAGACAGCTATCTTTGGATAACAACATATGAAATGCCGTGAGGTCTGAACGTCTCAGAGATACGTTTATCAGAAAACGTTGCACCGAAAAACGGTGAGAAATATCCTTTTTTTTGTGTGTTTGCTAGTAATGTGCAGAAGACAAAATGATGCTATGTAGAGGACTGTGGAGGGTTTTGTTTGAATAATTCCGTTTTTTTATTCAACGTACATTTGAAATTCGTTTGGTGAGGGTGTTGGATTGCGTACTGGTCTGGTTGCGGTTTATGGTCTAATTAATGTAATTATTATTGTAATCTAAAGTTAATACCTTTAGCATTCTTTATTAATAACTATGCGTCTCTCTATCGATATAATATAGAAAAATCACCTTACAATCTTATATGACGTTTGGTGTGATTACCACCAACTCGGTGTTAGTGATACGAAACCACAACAATTTTTTTGTATGTAAACTAACTTATATTTAATTGTTATTAAACCCCTCCAAATTCAAACCGATTGTTTTGTTGTGAAGAATCGCGACGTACTTACCAAAATACCACCTTTAGGTTCTCTAGCCTTCCTATGGTAAGTAACATTGTAGAATTAAAATCAAAAGGCTACCATGGCGCCCTTAAAAAGAAGCAACCATTTAAATTAATTAAAAAGCGAACTCACCTGAAGCTCTCTGGTCAAAAGCAGCCGTCTGTCGCGTGATCATCACCCCGGGTTGCAAAGAACACCTTCGTATTCATTAAATGAAGGTCACAGTGGTTTGGGGCGGAATTACTTTAGATAATAAAAGTGACCTCGTGGTTGTGCCAAGAAGACTAAATACTCAACGTTATGTCAATTTGATTTTAGAAGAGCATGTAGTCCCTGTTGCATATGGAATTGGCCCGAATTTTACATTCATGCAAGATAACGCAAGACCGCATACCGCTGCTATCAGCATTAAAAATTTGTAGGAGCTTGAAATTCGAACCATGGATTGGCCAGCCTTAAGTCCAGACTTAAATCCTATTGAGTCACTATGGGATATGCTCGATAGACATGTTCGAAAACGACTCAATGCACCCGTCACACTGCAACAACTCAGTGATGCCCTAATTGAAGAATGGAAAAATATTCCTTAGGAAGACATCCGAAGGGTAATAAGGAGCATGTCTCGCAGACGCCAACAAGTTATCAATGCCCATGGAAGTTATACACGCTATTAAGAGTGAACGAAAGGCATCCCAGAGTTCTACAAGCATCTACAGTTTATTTGATTTCATTTCACTTTTTCCGATAATTGTTAATTTTTCTTCCTGTTATTTATTCAATTTGACTATTTTTATGTTTAATTAATTAAAATTTGCTAGTTCTTAACGTTGTTTATGTGGAAACCCTAAATTGTTTTAATTAAAAGAATAACCTTATCTTTAAGAAGCGCTTCTTTATAATTTTTTTGAGCAGTGTATATTTAGAATTACTCATTTCAGATTTAGCTCAGTATGTCACCAAGACAATATAGTCTATTGTGAGATTCATAATATTATCTTTATTGGGAACCGCGTCAAATATTTAGTAAAGCACCAAATGTAAAACGGCACGAGAAAACACAAGAAAAAGCAGCAAAGTGCAAACAAATCACTTTGGCGGTTAAAACATGCCTTTGGTTTGTGCGTGAGTTTAATTCCGCATGGTCAAGGTAATTTGTATTTATAGGTAAAAAAAAGTTGAATAAAATAATCATTAACAATTACTTTATATTTTGAATCACCTTGGAAAGCACTAATTGCTTTTTTTCAAAGCAAAAGAAATTGATTACTGGTTAGCATTTGTTGCGTTCATTGGCTTTTTATTATTAGTTTTAATAAAGATTCTGAAAAATTTGTTGTGCTTTAAAATCTTTCGTCTTGGACGAATTTCCGGTTGAATTTGTAAATCTTGTTTCTCAAATATGCCTCATGCATATGCTTTTTGCCCTCAATAAAGTCAAAACCTTGTAGACATTTGTAAAAAGACAATTTGGAATGACGTGCACTTCAACTACCAAATGGCTTAGAATCAATCTCACTACCCAAATAGCAGAACTTGTCAGCTTTAGATCTCTGTAGAATGTTTAAAAGATTAATTCACCGCAGCTGTACCTTATTAGGCTGGTGAGTAGGAACAAACTAGCAACGTTCACTACAGAAGAAGCATGTGAAACGTATTCTACTAGTGCACATCAAATCATAGTACATAGACCAGATTACTGGCACAGCATACCTATAGGTTGTTCTCTAACACTAACTAGCTATAGAAGAAGAGTCTTAAGCTGTGCAGTCAACAACTAACTATCTTGACAGCTTTCACTGAAAATCCAAACCAAATCAGGTTAATAATTATTATTAAACTGATAGACAAAAATTTTGTTACAGGGACAATTACTCATGCTATCCACATGAAGGAGTCTTACGAAAGCATGAAGCTATTACTGGATAAAACAGGGTACCAGAGATTTCAAGTTGTACCCCTAGTACTGGGCTTACAGTTAGGGTACACGAAAGTTTGCTGTTTTCTGTGTGATTGGGATAGTAGGGACCGAAAGAAATCATTATTTTAAGAAGCAATGGCCAGAAAGAAGTAACCTTAATCCTGGAACTGAGAACGTCATTTGCGAGCCTCTCGCTAACTCTGCTACCACCTCTTCACATCACGATAGATGGTGAAGGTTTCCTTTATTTAAAAAGAAATTTTCTAGAATAAGCAAGGCTAAGATAAAAGAGGGAATATTTGTGGGGTCCCAAATCAGGGAATTAATAAAAGATGCCAGTTGCGACAATGCTTTAGATGAAAGAAAGGCAGTCCTTCAAAACTGCGGTGACGAACTTCCTCAGGGAATACAAAAGCTGAAAATTATGAACAACTGATTGATGAACTGCTACAAAATTTACGAAGATTTGGGCGCAGATATGGTCGTGAAGATTCATTTTCTCCATTCACATCTAGATTTCTTCCCAAACAATCTTTGTGATGTGACATGTGAGATTTCACCAAGACATCGAGCAAATTGAATCACGCTACAAGGGAAAATGGAGCGAAAACATGCTTGAGGTAGAAATATGTTTTGTAAATAAATTACCTTATATTATGTACCTTTAGTATTCTATAAAAAATTAAAATATCTGAGACTTCGAAGCGTTTTACTCGAAAACCTTACGTGCTGGGAAAATTTGGAAAGCAGATTCAGAATCAGCAGGAAAAATTCTATAAGAATCAGCCTGTTTAGTCCATGTAACATTAAAAAAATTCAATATTGTGTGTCAGTGTAACACCTCCTTTAACAACTATTATTAGACTCTACTAACTCTGTAACATTAATCACAAAAAGAGTGCAAAGAAACTAAAGTTTCTGCAAATCTTACATTGTTCAGCGCACATCGAAATCGATGATCACGGAAAAGAACAAGAAAGCTTTTGAATACTTTTAGATTTGAATTACAATTGATCGCAGATGTGATGAGAGAAACTAAGTTGTTTTTGAATGAATAGGCAATTAACTTCTCTCTTGTTTACAAACTCTTTAAGTGTTTTCTGTGCATTTGTTAGGAAATTTGGCGACTCGCTTAATTATTGATGATAAAATTGATTCATTTTTAGCTTAGTTTCGGGGTTTTCCAATTCTGGAATCACTTAGCTACAGCATTTCATATTTACTGTTTTAGTAAGTTTGATTTTCTCCATTATACCTGCAAATGTACATAATGAGGTTATTAATGAGCAAACATACAATCAAGTGAATTATTACGAATGAAATCAGATTTATTCATATGCGGTTCCTGCTATAATTCGACATTGTCAAGGTCATATTGTCGTTTTCAGTACTACTGTCTTTCATTAGACAGTCCCAGAGTTAAAATAAAACTTCATTGATTAGCAGGGAAGATCAGTAAGTTACTACACAACAATTCTGTCCACTTGATTTCGTCATTATTCTTCTTATTTACACCATGGAAGTATTTTTCAAATTAAACACAAACTAAACACAAAATTTTCATTTATTATTGTTCAGTTCAAAGCTGGATCAATCTGATGGTTTAAACAAACTAGAAATTTAATTATTTATAAGGTGACCTGTTTAACATTGTTTGCTGATCTTTGTTTAATTAATGAGTTCATATGACAACATCCGTGTTCTGGTGCTTGTTCACTGCATAAGGCGGCAAATCAAAAGGGCGACTCAGCCAAAGAGCTACTAGCAAAAGGGCGGCATTTGGCTAGTTAAACAAACCGTATTTTTTGAATCTAAGATCTCCCTCCATGAGTCTATGCAAAAAACAAAAGAGCGGTTTTTAAGTTTGTTGACAAAGGCGGCTCATATGCCTTCCGGGAAACTGCTTTTGATAATAATCAAATTGATGTTTCACTCAGAAGGCTTCTTGGAGAATATGTTTGACGTTGTACTCCATAAAAGAAATAATCTTTCAGGATACTTACATCACTGGCTTTGGATTGCATAAAGTATTGGTAGTGAAGTACGTTTGGGTTAGTGGATTTGACGGTCTAGATGGTAGAATGTGCGACAACAGGCGCAGGTAGTCTATAGGCAGATAGATATCATATTTATGGTATGATTGATAGCGAACGGCTTGTGTGAAATGGTGGCATGGGGAACGTAAGACCCGATTACAGTAGTTCATCTTCTCTCTCAAGGAATAGGTTTTCGTCTGGTCGCGAAACAAAAAATGTTGCAGCGGAGTGACTACAAACCCCTATGAAGAACAAACCCAATCTGCAACTGCAACTCATTGACTCTCACTTCTATGATTATTCTCAATAAATGATTCCAATTTTGATTTACGCTGCTTTTTTAAATATATATTCTTGTATCACATGAAATCTGTTTTACAGGTTATGTATTATCCGAAATCATATCCTGGGTATTAAAAAACAAGCACTCAATAATAATAATAAGGTTGTACCACGTAACTTTGTATTTGAATATCGGTACTTACTAAAGACAACATTTTTATGTGTATTACGGGAAATTCTACACTCAGTTCTCTGACACTGTAATCAATGCATATTTGATGTTCTAGGGAATCGATAGTATACTATTCAAGGTGAGGGCTTTTAGCACTTCATTCTTCAGGTATGGGAATTGCTGAAAACAAGAAGAATTTCACTGTTTATTGTCAATAACCATAAACGTTTTATACAAGTTGCTGGTTCTCCTTTAAACTAGACGTTATATTTATTTAATGAGCGTTGAGCTTGACTAAAGTTATAGCTTTCGTCTACGACATAAATCTGTTTCTTATAAAAGAATGTGTTTGTTGAGAATTGAAAATAACATTTGAAATGCATAGCCCGTCTTTAGGGTTATTCTGTACTGTATTTAATTAACAATGAACGCTAGTTTTGCAATTAGTAACATTTAAATTTTATAACGCGGCTTTAACGTTTATGACGGTGCCTTTGATGGAACAAACGTAATAGAGGACATATAATCAAGCACAAAGTCAATCTGGTCTAGCAGCTCGAGGTTAGTGTAGCATAACGTCTATAATTACAAAGGTAGGACAATTTACCGCCGACCTTCTGTTTTTTTAAGTTTTTTAATTCGCTTTAATGGTACGATTTAAAAGAAAAACAGCCCTAAAAATGTTTAAAAGTTTAAAGGAGCCGACAATTAAAAAAGTTGATTTTGAATGTATACCTAGTTCGCTAAATAGGTACGCCTTTGTATTATTATTATTTTTATAGCTTAAGACTTTTATTGAAGTTGTAGATGCACGTTTAGTTTATTATAGTTTATTAGTAGCCTGTAGAAAGTTAACCCAACAACAATAAAACCTTTCTCCTATGAAATAAAAGTTTTAATTTAAACTTATGTATTGCTTCTTGCATACATAATAAATTATTATTAAATGCGAGTCTAGTATTAAATTTATGACAACGCGTAAATCTTATTTCAACTACTTCAAATAAAAAAGTTCAAAAGTTTAGAATACAATTACGAATAAACTTTTAAAAGGTTATTTGAAAAAGATTTTTGTAACGTAAGACGTCGACAGCTTGTAGCGAATTAGATAACTTTTGTAATAAAAAACTTAAGGTGCCTCTGTAATTTTTCTTTTTTATCTTGTGCTTTAAGCTTTGTTTCATGAACTTTCACGGGATAGGTAGGTAAATGCGAATATTAAAAAAAGATTTCACATTTAAGTGACTTGCGACGGTATAATAGATTCTTAACCTTCTGTCTTTCTCTTTCTTTTTCTAACACACATCTTATTTTAAAAAATAAAACTATTAATCAACGCGAAATGTTCATTAAGCACCTAATACATCCGTCCATATCTTAAAATCAACATGTAGAAGAAGAGTTTTTTAAGGTAGCTTTTACCTTTTGTTTCTCCCGACAAAACAAGCCCCGTTTTTGAAAGAGCTGGGCTACTTGACAGGAACTCAGACTGCTAATTACCTCCTTATGTCAAAGACTATTCTTTATTCCAGCAAAACTTTTTGTATGCTTAACAAAAAAGTCTCGAGCTGCACCACCCACAATGACGGGAAGAATAAGACCAGCTTAGAGCGGTTCACCACGGTAAATAATAATACGGTAAGCTACGTAAAATTTACACAGCAATTATTTCGAAACAATATTTTGTTTCCGGAAAAGCTTTAAAGCACTGAAGATTTACAAATGTGTGGCTTATATTTAAACACAACTGATAAAAGGACGGAAGTTGAATGTCTCAAATAATTTCTGGTTATGCGCTTTATTGTCGCCTGCTTTTAAAACTTAACACATGTATGCATGTATTTATGATCCTGTATTAAAAGCGTGCCAATTTATATAAGTTATGTAAATAACATTTCAATGTCGTCATCAGTTTATTTGTTGTACAGTTAATTTTATAGTATGAAACACCAAATATGGTTTCAATCAAAAGGAAGTAAAAGACGTACCAGAAGAAAAATTTGTATTGGTTTCATAACATTTATTTGTTGTTGTGCAATAATTATAGCTAAGTAGTAAGTTATTTGAAGCTTTTAGAACTTTAATTTCTAACAGTTTCCTACAATTTCATTTTACTTTCTTATTCTGATTCAAAACTTTCTTAAACCTGTATATTGCATAAACTTGTGGGCACATTACTATCTTTTTATATTTCACTGGTAAACACCTGGAGTTTATTAATCCACGAGTAGTAGCCAAGCAGATCCAAGTCGTTATCTGTAGTACATCACTTGGTCTTTCAAATCCACGGCAGCTTGTCAGATTGTCACCTTCAAGATATTCGTTTTATTTCGACAACAAATTCTTCTGTTTAGTCGTCGCTGCTACCCAACTTCAAGCTAAGACAAATCTGCAAAATGATTATTCATTCATCACCAACTAGAAATCCCTGCTATAGATGTGCATCTTACCATCTACAACAGGGTTTTTCACTGTCAGTAATTTGTAAAACAGATTTTAAGAGATTCAAAAACTCAAATAACCTAAATCACTAATGTTAAAGGTAAACATAAGGCATCAGAAGTACACATTTCTAAAAATTTGACGGATCACCTACCACGTGCTTACATACCACCAGTGGTCGGTGAATCACAGGATGAGAAACATTGATCTACAGCAGCCTTACCAAAAGAATTAGCTTTTCTTGTTTCATTTTTTGTCCTTTCTGGTTTCCAGCTGTGCTCATCGTTAGCTACAATCGCTATCGAGAAGACTATAAGGACGTACCCCACTGCCAAAAACCAAATCTTTTGTAGGAGAGCAAACTTATCAGTTACATTGACGTATTGCCCTGATCATGGAGCCGCTGTGCCTTATAATATTTTCTTTGTAGGCATAAACCTGTAACGATAAATTCGAAAGAGTGTTTGGCCCTATTTATACGTAAAATACCAATCTCTCTGCATTATCGTTAACTCTTATCTTACTGAATCTTCCAACATCCTTTTTTCCTTAAGTTTAGTGTTGAGGAAAGATTTACAGTTGATAGGAGTCCTGGAAACTCAATTTTCCTTTTTTGATGATGTGGTTATCGCTCATGAACGGAAGGCCCATTTTTCTTTTCCACTCTTTTCTTTTATTTTGTATAACACCCAGCATGGTCAACAAAGGTTTCAGCAATTTGGCTCAAATCTTGGTCTGTAGTAACTACTAAAGGAGTTTTGAGAATGTAGCAATATTCATCTGCCAATTCCTTATTTCTATTACATATAAACTTGTTTTCAAATTGCGTCCAAACAGTTTTACAAAATCGATTTGAAAGCATCTTCATCGGGAAAAGGGACAGACTTCCGACAACGAAAAGGTTACTAACGTGATACAATTAGGAGAGAGAGACTGCAAGATGCTATTAAAAATCTTATACAGTTACTGAACTGTGCATGTTTTAGATTAACACGTGAATGAACGTCCTGCTATGGTAAACACAGAGGTTCCCAGGGCATAGCGTAATATTTATAATCTGTAAAAGGTTTTTCTAAGAATCTAACAGTAGGATGCCATGCCCATGTTTTTTATTTCGTTTTCATTACAATCTAATCATCGATCATACAACTTCAGTTACATACTCTTTGGTTTTTTACCTTTTACCTTATTTTTAAAAAGATTTAAGTTTCAGAGTCTTTATCCTCTAATGAAGTCCGAATTGTTTACTGTCTTTACCTCATGTTGGAAATCTTCATGTCCTATAGTATTATCAGCTCAAATCTTAAGTTTTTCTGAAACCAAAGTTGTTGTCCAAGTTAACTCAGATTGGTCAGGTTCGTCCTTGCAATTTTTACCATTTCTGAACCAGTATGTAAAAGGGAAAATCGGGATCAAACAATTCGTGACCAAAGTACTCTTTTCTGAGGAAATTATCGCATTTGCACGTACACGCTTCTTTTGCTAAAAATTGCACAATCTTTTTTGCTTGTGTCTTTCAAAGATTTTCTTGACCTTTTGATTTTTAATTTCATAAGTGTTTTGTTAAGTTATACTGTAGGAAAATGCCAACAACATCCAGAATTCAAAAGAGGTGCTTAGAGTAGCTTTCACATTTAGAATTCTTGATTTTCTGACAGCTTTGGTGGTGCGTCAAAGGAAGAAATTTGTCTAAACTATATAAGCGACTGTGGCGGTTGGGTATAGAAACTTCTTTTTTATCTTATACCCGTATTTATAGTCGTTCGAAAGAATTTGGCGATAAAACTGAAAGAAACTAGAAAATGTTCTATGAAACCCTCAAAACATTAAGAAAAGGCAGAAGTTAGAAGAACTGACTGTATTAGAAGCAAGAAAAGGCAAATTATAAAAGAGGAAAGAGAAATAATACACAGAGGGAGAGCATTTTGAGGAGTTGAAATATAAATGTAAATAATCTCCGAAATGATCAAAGTTATGAAAATAGGAATAATAGTTTCCATCTACAAAAAAGGCGACATTAAAGAATGCTCAAATTATAGAGGAATAATGCTGCTTAGTATCATATTATGGCATAGAACAATCTCAGAGTGGCTTCAGGAAAGGACGTATCGTTCAAGACCATACGTTTACTATGCAAGAAATGTTAAGTAAACCGATACTCAAAGGAAAAATTTAGACAAAGCTTTCGATACCGTCTCAAAATATAAATTATGGAAAAGCCTCCAAGACAGGAAAATATAGGCCAACCTGGTAGTATCAATCCAAAGTCTGCATAAAAAAAGTACTGATTACATAGTAAGTCATAGTATGAGATCGGGCGAATTTACAAGAGAAGGACTTAGACAGGGACGGGCTAGGAGCGCTGTACTTTTTACAATATTCATAGACAACGTAATTAAGAGATGCAATCGAAGAACGAAGATGCTCGTAAGAAATCTTCAGAAAAATTTTTGAAATTTTTTTTTGGAAAAGCTTCCGGACATTTAAGAAAATAATGTCTAATCGTTTCTTACACGAGTTCGATCTTTTTACCGCCGGCATTAGCGTTACCCAAAACGTATCACGTGGAAAATTTTTTCAGATTTAAAAAAAAAAATTTTTCTTTCTAAATTTAAACGTTGTTTGCGGTAAAAATGTGAAAAAAAGCTTTTTTTTCCATTTTAATCATGATTATGAAGTGTTTAAGGGCAATAAACGTGATCTTTTAATTTTTTTCCAAAGTTTGATTGTTTGAAACAAAGATCGAATTGCAACTTCGCAGGGTTTTTGTCGGTATATTGCGTTATAAAAGTCACGCTTAACATTAGTCATTTCATGAATATTTGTAATTTTGCCGTTGATTTTCTAAAAAACCATGTTACCCTTTTTTTCTTGTTTTTTCAAATTCATGTCAAGAATGGAAAAATTCTTTTCCTGAAGATCGCGGCAGCATCTTGTAGGAGATTTATTCCAGTTTCCAAAACTGCCCTTTAATTTTCTGTACGATCATTGGTTGCTGAGATATCGATGATTAAAGACAAAAGGATCTTTTTCCTTTAAAAGTCTGATATCTCGGTGAAAAACGGTCGTATCGAGGTTTTTAGAAAAGGGAACTAAAGCTGAATAAACAAGCTATCTGGTCCATGCAATGGTTTAGCTGAAAAAAATTTTTCCAAGTCCGTAGATCTAAAAAACAAAAAAAGACAATTTGCAAAATTTTTTTGCGCGTTATTTCTTAGGATGGCGTAATAACCAAAGCTCCTAAAACTTTTTGACTAAAAGATCTGAAAACTAGAATCTTGAAGCTTCAAAATGCTTTTTTTTTTAAATCTTGATACGAGCATTTTTCACTGGATACAGCATTTGTTCCTTTAATTTTTTCTATTAGTGTAGAAGAAAGTGGGAAACAAGACATGGAAATTAATAAATATACTACGCGATAAACAAATCATTCTTCAGTAAGAAGGAAATTTCGAGGGAAACCACAGTAAGAGTTTAGAAGAGCATATGCAGACCCACACTCACGTACGGAAGCGAAACCGGGACACTAACCAGAAGTCAAAAGAGCAAACTAGAGGCAACTGAAATTAAATTTCTGAGAAGGATCATGGCTGTGACTAGATTACATAAAATACGAAATGAAACAATCCAAAAAGAGCTGAAGGTTAAGACTGTACTGCATTTTATTTGAACAAACGCAATCAAGTTGGTGGGGACTCAGTGAAGAAATTTCAGTGAAGAGGATATGGGAAGCAAGAGTTAAGAGCAAGAACAGAAGAGGTAGACCAAAGCAGACGTGGAATGGAATAGTAAGGAAGATTCTGCAAGAGAGGGGAATAACATGGGACGAAGGCAAGACCCTAACACGAAACAAGAAGGAGTGGTCCAAGTTTGTGTATAATGAACATTTATAACTGAAACGTATTTGACTTTATTTTGTAATTAATATGTATTTAATTTGATTTGTATACCTACACCATACGGTAAAAATTTCACTCAAAGATTAGCCTTAGTACTTACGAGATAATCAAACCCTAAAAGTTACTGTTCCGGCATTTATCGAGAACGATCCGTTTGGAGATTTGAATCCCGTGTATTCTTGTTGCAAACTTCGAGCGTTAATGCAACTATATATTTTGCACCTCTTCCTATGGTTACAGTCACTCTGTGATAAGCTTGGGGCCAAACCGTATTTCTTCTAAGACTATGTTCTTAAAGATTAATGATGCTGATTGAGTCAATTTAAGCGTTTTTACACATTGTTCGGGAATAGTTAATACCAACAAGAAGGAACGATGAAGACAAATCAATAGTGAAATTCCTTTAGAAAAGTTTTCTTCTAATTCACACCACAAAGATTGTAAGGTCTTCATTTTAGGTAATCTGAAGAATTCAAGAACCTTCCCCTTTTGAGATGGATAGATTGCAAAGAATCTGGAAGCAAAGATCATATCAATGAGACTTCCCTTTCTTTCACTTTCTCCATTTGTTTCCAATTTTGTCAAACTCCAGGTTAATAACTAGCCAATAATGCTTTCATCAATACAAAGCCTTGGACATCGTTTACTGTTAGATAGTAGAGATGTTATTTGTCGAAATTCTGAAAGACAACGATTTCCTAAGTAATGGGTAATAAATTACTGATGGAGGAGAAGCTTCTTGAAAGGTATAGCAAAAGCTAAACGTAGCAATGTAAAATCGTTTTAATTAATCAATTACATTGAGTCAATAAACTCAGGTGTATACAGCATGAATGCATGCATATCAATTGCAAGGTTGAAATTTCTTGCTTACTAAAATTAAAGTGTTGTGTAATTTTGTTAACGTCATAATCATTGGTGTGCGACCTATTTATATTATGGAAAAAATAAGTCGTACGCCAATGATTTCCGACGTCAATAAAAAATTACACAACATGTTATTCTTGAAGCTTTACTAGCTTACCTACAAGCTACTTGAGGAAACACTTTACTGCATTACCCACCAGGTATTGTAAAAAAAAAGTAGAAACAATGTAGTCAGGTGTAAAAACAAACAAATTGAAAATTTCAAATGTGTGTTACTGCATATTGCGTAGAATAATTTAAAACGCATATATCATAAACAGCTTTTGAATTATTGAAATGCATTTGGTAAATATACGTGAAATGGGTTTAATAAGGTAATGCTATCGCATACCCAGTAATAAACCGGTAGATTATATTTTATGATGTAAATAATTTTATAGGAGTGTTGCCTGTGAAATTATCTTTACTCTATTAAGTCTAAAATAAGTTATTAATAGTGGATCATAAACGCGAGTTGTTTTCAAAGCAAAAACCCGTAAATATGGTAGAACCGAGAGGACAAAAATTATAATTTATTACTAAAAATACGTCGCTTTGTACTTGAGGCAACTATAAATTCTTCTTTATTTTATGTTGTACTTTAATACATACCACTTAATTGAATTCACATTTGCATATGACAGATTCTAAAATTGTTATATTACCGCGTACTTTTTTATTAAGTACGCTGCTTTGCATAAAATGCCATTGTAGGGATAATGACTCTTTGACGCTTCAAAAATTTATTGCATCCTCCTTAATTTGCTGGAAAAAATTACACACGTGTTGAATGGTACATAATTAAGTTGTAAAACGTAAAATAAAACAGCAATCAACTCTACACCACTTTCAGGATTTTCTTTATGTGATTGTGGCGGGTTCTTTTTTTATGTTTGCAAACAGAATTCAACCACTAAAATACAAAATAAAGGACAACAAAGTGGAAACTCGTTAATATAAATTAGTATGAGAGGGGAATCCTTTTATCTTACAAAAATATGCGAATGGGGAAAACAAGCGAAAACAAACCCGGAGTCCATTAATTAACAGTGGGCAATCACCAACAATTACTATTGTAAAAAGGAAACATAAACCACAAAGATTACTTCCTTTCGTTTACACCCCCTTCCTTGAAATTCCCATTTTACAAGTCTGAAAAAGAAAATATAGAGTGTATCATTATTTTACTAAATCTATACTAAAAAGAGGAATTTATCAGCATGTTATTACATCGTAAACCAAAACATTCTGTTCTTTTGTTTTTTTTTGGAACAATCTGATTACATATTTATGCTTCTTTGTTTTACGTAAATGGTTTTCTTTTAATTATATGATCTTTAAAATGTAAAAATTGGTTGAATCGAAAAAAACAACGCCCGGCAATGTTATAACATTAAAACTGAAAAAAATAGAACTGAATTTGCTATTGTTTACAATCAAATCAATAATGCAAGCTTTTATTGACTTAATGTTTCTCCCTAAACTAAAAATCCCATCTAGTTTTGAAAACATAAACTGTGCTTTCACGTATTTCAGAAAGATACCAAATCTAAGGAACGTAAAAAAGAAGGTTGCCTTATCATACTGGACATGTTCTTAGAAATTTAGAGGTTCCAATAATACTGAAGCTAAACAAATCTTTTTAAATCTTAAAAGAACATTGTTTTAGTTCAATTTAGATGAGAAATATGCCAATCGGTATGTTCAGAAAAAGAGAAGGAAGAAACGGAGTAGTTCGTTGTAGTACATATACAATAAGTAATCATGAAGGATGTTTTAATAAAATGCCAAGAAAAATATAGGGTAAAGGTTAGAACTTCCTGATTATTTGTGTAGAGCTATAGATTGGCATATCAGTTAATCAAGCAAAATAAGTAAATCCAATCTCTCAAATAAAGCATTTTGGGGTTGATGTTATTCTACCTTCTACCTTACCTTCTAATTTTTTACCGAATGATGTTTTAGTGACTCCAATTTATCAAAATAAAGACAATTCCAGCGAACTAATCCAAAAAGCAAAGAAGACAAACATTATTAAAGAGTAAAAGTGATATGCCAACTAGACAAAAGAAAGCAATCTGATACGTTGCGTACATATAAAGTAACTATGTCATTTCAAAATATTCAAAACATCAATGAGAAAATAAAAACAAACGCTAGGATGAGATCAAGTTAGGTTAGTGTTTTTTGATTTGTTAGTCATGCAGCAATGCAAGGCGCAACCAAAAACCACCAGGATATATGGAAATGCTCAATCGGTTCTTGGTGGGGCTCGAGATAGAAGCATGTAAAGATATTACGAGTTTAGCTATCTACCAGATTGTTTTAAAACTTCCATAGATCACAAAAAACATATCTCCAGGTTGCATCTTTGTGTAGCATAAACGCTATACACTTCTTATTTGGAAAAGATTCAATATTGCTCAATAGTACATGATGTCACACATTATTTCACATACATTTGCATGTAAGGGACCAGACGCAGGCTCAGCCCATTACTTAGTTGGTTTAAAAATGAAACAAACACTTCCACATAATAGGAATAGACAAACGAAAGCAGTAGGAAGAAAAGAAGAGAAATTAAAACATCCATAAGCGCAGACAAAGTATATACAGGAGATGCAGGGGAAACTTACCAACATACATTAAAAGAAATAAATAGAACAAAATATAACAAACAATTTAACAATGAAGCAGGCAATGAAAACCCTACAAACAGAAAAGCAAGTAACGAGAAATGTAGACTGGTTCGACGAGGAATGTGAGAGAGAAGTAGCAAAAAGAAAAAAAATGAAATCAGAAATGTTAGAAGAAGAAACCGACGGAAGACGAAGTGAATACCATGAGCAGCAGAAGAAATGTAAAAAAATATGTAGAGAGAAAAAGAAAATTGAATAAAAATCTTATCAGCGAAATCCAAAACTATTATAAGAACAAGGAGATAAGAAATTTTTATCAGAGGACAAAAAAATTGAAGAAAGGACACCAAAGTAGAGCATTATTTTACAAGAACGAGAAGGGTGAGATAAAAGCGGAAAAACATGAGGCGCTGGAAGTTTGCGCAAAATATTTTCAACACTTGCTAAGCTGTAAAGAACAAGAAGAAGTAGAGATCACAAGAGAGGAAAGAATAACAAAAGGTAATAACAGACACTTACTCTAGAAGAAGTAAATAATAAAAAAATTAAAAAACAATAGAGGTACTGGAAAGGATGGACTAACGGCGGAAATGTTCAAAACTGGTGGGGAAGAATTATATGAAGCAATGCACCATATGATAAAACTGACATGGAAAAAAGAAAGCGATTATATGCTCTATCCACAAAAAAGGTTCAAAAGCAGAGTGTGATAACTACAAAGGCATAGCGCTTCTAAATGTTGCGTATAAAATATTAGCCACCTGCATAAAGAACAGATTAACGGCTGAAACAGAATCTATAATACGAGAATACCGAGCCGGGTTTCGTAAAGAAAGAGCACTATTTGACCAAATATTTATTTTGAAAGAAATACAGGCAGAAAGTCATGAATTCCAAAAGGACACCCACGTACTATTTATTGATTTTAAACAAGCCTACGATAGCATCAAAAGACCACAACTGTTTAATGCAATGAGAGAACTAGGCATAAGCAGTAAACTTATAAAGTTGGCAAGAATGACACTAGAGAAAACAGAAAATATGGTGAGAGTGGAGGGTGAATTAACAAGAAAATTTGAAGTGAATAATGGACTAAAGCAGGGAGATCCCTTATCTCCTTCATTATTCAACTTGGCACTAGAAAAAATAGTAAGAGAAGCAAACATTAATAGAGATGGGTTGGTATACCATAAAAGACATCAGTGCTTAGGATTTGCAGATGATGTAGCTTTGATCACAAGAAATAAACAGAAGCTGAAGGAAATAGTGGGTCGATTACTAACTGCGGCAAAGAAAATAGGTCTCCAAATAAATGAAAAGAAACAAAATACGTGACATGGATTGATAAGGAAATTAAAGATAACAGCCAGCTGCAAGTACAAGTTGATAATCAGGAATATGCTTTTGAAAAGGTGAACATGTTTACTTATTTAGGGGTGGTGTTTACGAGGAAACCTGAGAGTAATAAAGAAATGCAAGCAAGATTAATGGCCGGTAATAAGTGTGCGTTTGCCTTAAACAAGTTATTAAAGTGTAAAGTGTTGTCAAGATCAGCAAAGATTCGTATATATAAAACAATAGTGCGCCCAGTGGTAACATATGGAAGTGAAGTGAGGTCAATCAATGCAAGAGAAGAGAATATGTTGGCAATATGGGAGAGCAAGATTTTAAGGAAGATATTTGGCGGAAAAATAGTAGGAGAAAGATGGGTAAGAACAACTAACCAAGAGTTGCAAGAGTTGTACAACGAACCAAATTTGATGGGAGTGGCGAAAGCAAGCAGAATAAGATGGATAGGCCCTGTGGAAAAACTACCAAAGCGTATATTGGAAAGTGAACCTGGTGGAAAAAGAAGAAGAGGAAGACCTAAGCCAAGGCGGAAGAAAGAAGTCCAAGAAGATATTGCAAAGCTAAGAATTATGGACTGGAAAACTAAAGCAAATCACAGAAAACTGTGGTACCGAATAACTCAACAAGCTATGGGTCTTCTAGGCTTGTAGTGCTCTATATATATACATTTGCATGGGGAAACCGACACAGCCGTTGTGTTGAATGTTTAATTTCCACTATATCGTAGAGGCTACTCCACTAATAATTACTAATAACCAGGATATGAAAAAGTAACACCCTGTAGATCCAGATCGTACTCGTAGTTACAATAATTCTGCCCAGGTATTTACGTTTGAATGCATTCGTCGTTTTTGAAGAGCATTTATTAATTTCCAGATAACAGGATGTGACTTGACTGTTTGTCCTGAGAAGGTCTCTCTTTGTGTTCTCGCGCTGGTTTCAATCAAATAGATACGACGAAAGCTGAACTATGTACGTCGCTTACGCTTCGACCAGACAATCTTCCTTTCCAATTATCTTCACGATCTTCCTTGTTTTCAAGATATAACTGAAAAATCGAGAAATTAAGTTCTGACTGAGTGTTTAGAAAAGGCTGTTTTACTCAAAAACGACGCATCCTATAGGAGAAAACTTCAGCTAGAATCGTTTTTTTTTTTGCTAAATTGTTTGCAGAATTATCCATTTTTTTTAGTGATGTATAGCGTGGCTTGCTGAAAATGCTTGTTCTTCCCGCTTTGAACATATCCAACAAATTTTATCGCTGTGTATCTTGGATATGGTGCACTTTTAGCCATGAGTTTATCTGAATTACCGGACTTGATGACTCCAGAATTTTCAGTATGAATACGTTTTAGTTATTCCTCTGTAAATTAGATTACTTTTGGTCCTTTTATTGTAGTGGAAATTACTGAAAATAATTAAAAGCCTAGCATCAAAAGCTTTTAGGAATCTGATACTTTCAAAATAAAAAAGTTTTTGCAACGCAACGTTTAACATTTTTTTCGGTACAAAGAGTGACGTGATCGAATGAAACTAGATCGCAGAAAACTGAAGAATACAGCAAAATTGAAAAAAACAATTTATTGTACGTAAATAATAATACGGTTGAAAGTAAATAACTTTCATATTAATAACAAATATTCCTTTTTCTATCTCTAGTAAGATACTACAGATTTGATAACAGTAGTAATGCTAGGTATTTCAATATTATAAAAAGGTTCAAGATTGACTTTAAACCAAATGGAAAAGATATCTGATTTCCAATTTACTTTTGCCTTGGTTTTTAGTTTTATAAAATTTGCTATAAAACCAGAAATAATTCAAATTTTACTTTATTAAATACTTTCTATGATAACAAACCGGCACGGTGCAATTTTTCAAGCGCATTCGGCTACAAGGTCAAACATAATAAAGGATTGTTTTGTATTACTATTTGTTGATCTCGGCTGCAGTCTGAACTTTCATTTATCTATATTCTTGGCGATATGCTCATTATCAATAGATAATAGACACAATATACATCTTTCAGATAATGCATGCGACGCGGTAGAAATCTACCAGCTCAATTTATTTTCAGAGAAAAGAAGTGCTTATCAGCTTGCAGCTATCAATACAATTTCGTTTTTTTCTTAACTTGAAAATAGCGCGTGACTGTTATATTGGTAATAAACTATAAGGATAGAAATGATATAAATAATGCATACAATATTATTTAGAATGACCAGTTTAGGAAGAAATAAGTTGATAGCTAGAGTAAAATTGTGCTAAGACTAATTCTAGGTTGCTTTACTTGAATGAAGTCGAAGCAGCAAGTTTTGTAAGAAGGTGAGCTGAAAAATCCTTATAATGAAATAGAATCGCAATCTTAATTGATTTGAAATTAGCTTTGATTTTTGACATAATCTCTTCTAACTTTAATGCATTTGGTTCAACAAAGCTGAAGTTTTTGTATACCTTCATGGTGATGGTTTGCTTCAAGATCTTCAAAGTTGAATTAGTGTACTTCCTTGTGTTTTGTATTAATTTTAATATTGTACTGGTTTCGACTAAATGAGACAGCTAAGGCGTATTTTGCTGATGATGGCTACTTAGCCAAAACCGGTCCAGTATTAAAATAAGTATGTACTAAACACAAAGAAGTACTCTTATTTAACTCATTCAAACTTCAGAACAGTAGCAATTAACTCTTTATCCATAGCAAAATCTTTTAGCTTCGGGAAATGATGGTAGTTCAACAATTCACCATGTCTTTATGAATTTCTATCTCTTTCTAAAAAACAATGCAACAACACACAAATGATATATAAATTTCTTAGGTAATTGCATTGTCTATGGTTGATTTTAAGGACTTTTAAGTTTACTTTCGCATCTCTGTCAGTTCTCTCAATCATTACAGCGTGATTGCATATCTGGTAACTGGGATATGTGCAGATCAAAAAACGAAATCATTCGCAAGACATCAAAGTACGAGGGTGGTCTGAAAAGTCTCCGACCTAACAAAGATACAAGACATTTTTTCTGAAAATTTTTTTTTATTTTTCAACACAGTCTCCTTGTAACTCTACATACTTCTCCCAGCGATGCTCCCATCTCTGTAACCCGTCCAAATACTACTCGGCATTTTTCTCTGCAAAATAATTGTTCACGAAGGTGATTGCCTCTTCATTTGACGAAAATCTTTGTCCCCCGAGCGCAATTTTTAGATGAGGGAACAAAAAAAAGTCGCTTGGGGCTAGATCGGGTGAGTAAGGCGGATGGTCAAGCAGTTCAAACCGTAATTCGTGGATTTTCGCCATGGCAACCGCTGAGGTGTGAGACGGTGCGTTGTCTTGTTGAAACAGGATTTTCTTTTTCTGCAAATGTGGTCGTTTTTTCGCAAGTTCTGCCTTCAGCTTATCAAGTAATGATGCATAGTATGCTCCTGTAATGGTTTTTCCTTTTTGAAGATAATCGATTAAAATAACTCCAAGACTATTCCGAAAAACAGTCGCCATCACTTTCCCAGCCGAAAAAACAGTTTTTGCTTTTTTTGGAGCCGGTTCCCCCTTTGCAGTCTACTGTTTGGACTGTATTTTTGTTTCGGGCGTATAATGGTGTATCCAAGTTTCATCTACAGTAATTAATCGGCGCCAAAACTCGGATTTATTTCGCCTAAACTGCGCCAAAAGAGCGTTGGAAATATTCATTCGAACACGTTTTTGGTCTAACGTGAGCAAACGCGGCACCCAACGCGCGGACAGCTTTGTCATGCCTAAATGCTGATTTAATATGTGACAAACGCGTTCTTTTGACATGTTCATAACCTCTGCTATCTCTCTCACTTTAATTTGGCGGTCGTCTAGCACCATCTGCTGAACTTTGGCGATGTTTTCGTCGGTAGTTGCAGTTTTTGGACGTCCCGAACGTTCATCGTCTCCCAAGCTCTTACGGTCACGTTTAAATTCAGCAGCCCAAAATTCCACTGTGGTAAATGATGGTGCAGAGTCCCCATACACAGAATCCAACTCATCTTTTATTTGCGAAGGCGTATTGCCTTTCAAACACAAATATTTAATGACAGCTCGATACTCGATTTTGTCCATTTTCACAAACAAACTCACATCAACTCACTCAAACGACTGTTACATAAAAACTGCGTGTCCAAAATGACTGAAACTTTGGTGAGTAACTGTCAACAGATGAACAACGAAATTCAGTAGCTTTTATTTACGAGTGCTGCCATCTTCACGTTGAGGTCGGAAACTTTTCAGACCACTCTCGTAGGTAAGCCTTTAGTACGATGAAGTTTGTGTTACAAAATTAAATACAGTGTTAAGGACATATGCACAGCTATATCTTATTGCGCTAAGTTGGGAAGATATGATGATATTGATGAATGTGAAATATCTTGAACTCAAGACAATTGCAAGTGAAAAAAAATTCATAAACATAATAAAAGAACTATACTTTGACTGTACTTTAAGAAACCAAAGCTATGAAATAGTACATTTCATTATGTAAGACAAGATGAAGGAAAAAAAAGTCCCAAAAAGTAGAGGCTTGCAGAATTGGGTTTTTAGGTCAAGTCCAGTTGAGTTTTGGTTTTAAAATGTGTCGAGTTTTTTAAAATTACGTTATACTAAAAGTTCCTTGATAGAGGAATGAGAAAGCCTATCAAACTTTTCGAACCTATACTGGTTCTTTATGACTTATGAGATATATTGGGCGTTTGAGACTATTTGACCTTGTTGGGTTGATAAATCCTGAAGCGCTTTTTGAACCAATCGGGTCTGACGAGCTTTATCAAGAATACTAGAAAGTTTTTCCGGGCCATGATAAATTTATTTCGGTATGGCCAAACGTAGAATGTAATTCCGCAAGGCTGTACTAGGAAGATGCTGATATCCTGATTCAGAAATGGTGAAAAGCAGAAAGTGTGTATTAAAACGTTTTTTTCTAAGAAATGTATGTTTTGATAAGACAATTCTCTACTGCAAAGTCTTCTTCAAACATTTTTACATAGTTAGATATTTATTGGCCAAACTCAAAGGTTGCTAGTTACTGCCGTTATGAAATAACTCTCATACTTAGAGTTCTCAATTTCTTGTCGCTTAGGAATATTCTTTGTAGTTTATCTTGATGGTTATTGAGATAATAATGAACAGAAGTTAAGACAATAAGGTTTCTAAAGAATGCCGCTGTGTCGACTATATTCTCACAAAAATAGTTAGGGTGTCTATGCAAAGATATCATGAGAAATCAGGAATGTTTACTTGACAGTAGTAGTTTTAGTACCTGCGAAATATGACTAAAGGAGAAATTGAAAAACTACCGAAGTACCTATACCTATCAACCTTGTTATGCAAACAGCGAGAACAATTAAGAAAGAACCCGTTCAAAACTATTGCATGTACATATGTACGTGTGAATTAATGATAATGATAAAAAAAATTAATGATAATACCCCTACACGACAAATCTATCATATCCCATTTAAGTAATTTAGGGCTCCCTGCATGTATTTTGTCATTTTAGTCATAAAAAATCTAAAACATTCTACAATAGACAGCTATAATTGTACATTAATTATACTTAATGCCAACACATAAAACATCAAAACGTAAACCACATTACGTTTTGGTAGAGAGAAAAAAACAATTTACTTGGTCCCAACTAAAATACATTTTAATTACAAACAGGAAGATAGTAGTTACTGTGTCCGTTCACACGGTTCTAATATATTTATCGGCAAACTTTCTTCGATTAATTCCGTCGTAAATGGGGAGAAAATTCGTTATTTACTAGGGTTAATTTATTTATTTAAACAAAAAACCTCTTTTAATAGCCGTTTTCTTTTTACTCGGGCTTTCAAGGATAACTTGTGGTACGTTTATCATAGAACGATATCTCGTTAGTATCTAAGTATAATAACATGCAATTTATCGCATCCGTTATAATTCAATTTTTTTCTCTAAAGCATGGCAAAAATGGAGCATGTGGAAAATGAGTCACGTATACTGGTAGTTGACTACCTATTGACACTGTTCAACTGTAATTTGTTGCCTAAAGACACGCAATAAATTGCCACTGTTTTGCTGCTCTAGTTACAATTTTAAGGTGTGTTAGATAATGTTAAGAATCATTTTGATTACTAATTCTCATAATTCCCTATCATGCAAGCTGGTTTTCGTATATTATGATTTATAAACTCTAAAAAGAATTTTAATAGATTTGTTTCTTGCCACTTTTATTACGAACTTCATGTTTATTTACTGTTTGTTGTTATGTAATAACTTCCTAGTTTCAGTTTTTTTTTATATTAACCATATTCTTTGCTAGTTTCAAGAAGAATGAACTAAGTGTAAAAATGTTTTAATGGAAATTCTTATTGTTTTCTATTATGAATATAGATGGCGCTGCTGATATCTTGTTTGCTTTTTAACTCACAATCCTACCTTTTTAACTATGAACATAATTAAAAAATTCTTGTCAGGTTTGGAAATATAGCACACACGCAAAGTAAACAAGCAGCTTCATCTTCTCTGAATAATAAAGAAAAAAGTATTTGCGGAAATATTGATTCTCTATAATGCAAGATATTTTTTAAATAGATAATTGCTTCATTAGAAAATACGCAAATTACTCTCAAATGTGCGAACAAAACTGATCTTTCCATTTGTCCCAGAAAGAAATTTTTCGGAAAATCCTTTAAAAAACATTTCATTGACTTTAGGTACTAAAACTATCAAGATTCAAACTCCAGACGACATTTTTCTTCTCCAGTATTATATTACTAGGACGTTTATCCTCCCTTCATTGAATATTTTCTCTGTCTTTCTCACATTGTTCATCGTATTATTTAAAAATATGTGTCTGTCTTACAAGGATCTTTTTATTTAAAAAAAAACAGTTACCGACTAGCAAACTGGAAATCGTGCAAAATCTTTTGATCTCCAGTCGGTTTAGCCTTTAATTAGTTATCTACAGTAAAAGGGCTATCCCAGGTCTTCACTAAAATTATCATATAAAACAGCTATTGAAGGTTTTCCGAAAGCGGGCGCCTACAAAATGTTTTGTCTTATTTAATTGCACCATTGGGGGATTCGAATTCTGTTCTCACCTTAAAGGTTTTCCGTGACATTCCTTAGAAGTTTAGGTAATACCGGAATAGTATCTTCGCGGCTTTGATTGTCTCTTATCTTATCCTTATCGTCACTCTTCTCAAAAATTCCCATTTTCGACTGAAGAAAAGCTTTAGATTCTTTAAATACAGTATTCATACATACTTAGATTTTTTGCCTTCTACGTTTTTATCTCTACGATAATTTAATAAATCACCAATACAACTAAAATACTAAGATCTTCTTTTGCTCAAGATCAATTATCAGTAGTGTTTTGTTTCATCTTCTGTTTTAGAATTAATTGTACTTAACATTCGAGTCTCCACCAATCTATCGATAATAAGAAAAGGGTGCTTCTTTGTCTGATCCCGATAATCCCTGATTCAATCCAGTCTAAACTAACTTCTTCCTTTAGAATCACCTGATTTGGGCAACCTGAATACTAAAGATCTTAACTGTAAGCACATCTGTTTTGAATTCTTTGTCTTGTTACTTTTCTACAATTGCGTTTTCTGCATCTATTAAGAATCAAAATCCAAAATACTGATCAAAATAAAAATCAAGTTATCAAAAAATACTTTCAAGAAAACAACACGGAAGAAGAAAAATTGCTAAGTGAGAGACTCAAAGTTAGTTAACCTTTTTATACATAGGTGTATACCTATGAAATGAGACTTTTTTTCAATTTTAAACGTTTATTAACAAAAAATGGTTACAAATTTAATCTTCAAAATAATAGCCATCGCTAGCGACACATTTTACCCATCTCTCAGGCAATTTGTGAATGCCGCGCCAAAAAAATTGGCCGTCTTTGGCCGCAAACCAATCATCGAGCCATTTTTTGGCTTCTTCGTGAGAATTGAAGCGCTGCTCGGAAAGTGCGTGGCCCATCGATGCAAACAAATGATAATCGGAAGGCGCCAAGTCTGGTGAGTAAGCCGCATGCACCAGCGGTTCCCAATCGTACGTCTCCACCAATTCCCGGGTCGCTCTTGTTCGATGTGGTGGTGCATTGTCATCAAGAAAAATTACTTTGTGACGCCGATCGGCATATTCTGGGCGTTTTCGGTGTATAGCGCTGTTCAAATCGGCCAATTGTCGTTGGTAGCGTGCACCGTCAACTGTTTCACCTGGTTTTAATAGCTCGTACCAAATCATACCATGCTGATCCCAGAAAACACACAGCATTGCCTTGCGGCCGAAGCGATTTGGTTTGGCCGTTGATTTTGGCTTGTGGCCGGGCGGACCATACGATCGTTTACGCTTGGGATTGGAGAAATACTCCCGTAACGATTCGATGCAAAAAAGACTTCCTTTTGAACCGGGAGAGCAGCATTTCACAAGTGGTTTTTCGGTTCTCTTGCTGCCTTTCAGTCAGTTCATGCGGCACCCATCTTCCGACCTTTAAAATCATGCCCATGTCTTTCAAACGTTTGCAAATGGTTTTTCGGGTCACTCCCAACTGCTCTGCCATCATTTCTTACGTTTGACCATCATCTTCATTCAACAATGCTTGCAATTCGGTGTCCTCAAACTTTTTCGGTGGCCGGCCACGTTCCTCGTTCTCCACGCTAAAATCACCACTTCGGAATTTTTCAAACCACCTGAAGCACTGTGCTCTGCTTAGAGCATGTCCACCGTAAGCTTCTATAAGCATTTGATGAGCTTGAGAAGCGTTTTTCTTCAATTGATAACAGAAAATCAACGATGTCCGCAAATCGTAGTTTGAAGGCACGAAATTCGACATTTTTAAGAGCGAAAAAAATGCGTTGTTGTATGAAACATCACAAACAATGAATTGAATATTGTTGACAGATGACAGACGAAAAAAATAAGACATTTGGGACAGTTTAAAAATACTCCTAGCGACATCTGTGGTCTAATAGCTGAAAGTCTCATTTCATAGGTATACACCTGGTATATTCCCAACTAGGACATTTCTTTAGTAAATTAATCTTTTCTCGAATTAAGGCAAATTAATCAGAAGGGGCCAAAGCAAGATGCAAAGATGGAGGACGTCACGATCTTCATATGTCACCTATGCTCTGGTGAGGTGTCTGAGGAGATCCCTCCATTGGTATCCATGGATGTGAATTCTATGACGTACTCGATTTTTTTTAATTAAAGTAAATAAGGAAAACTGTAAGAAGATAATTGAAGACGCTTATGGCTTTCAAACAATTAGAATGGTATTGAAAGGGCTTAAGTAGTGTTTGACGCAATCAGGATTTAGAGACCATTAAATGAAATTTAAGCGACTTTAATTGATCTCTTGTGCTTGAAATCCGATAGCTTAGTAACAGGAAATCAAACATGATGAACAAAAGCTAATTTCAGCAAAAAGCAGTCAAGGTTTAATCTCTTGGTCAAAATTTCTATGCAGAAGAATAGCATACGAAAAACTCAATTTTATGTTTCATGTCATTTCATCAGGTTAAGCTGATAGATTATAGAATATCAAAACTTCCATTATAAGACCAGACTGCATGCCTGTATAAGGTTATCCACATTACTTACTAAATAGTATAAAATACCTTTTCCGAGATAAGGCAAAAGATAATAGTACAAAAAGACATAGGATCAACGGCTAGAATGTAATGAAACTGGAGACAAAAACTGGGCAAGCATTCTGTCTCTGATGCTGATTTAAAGTTTTCAGGCTTTGTTCTTCATTCCACACACACAATTTAAATCTGAAGTCAGGCAGGTCGAGTAATTCTGAACGTGCTCTCTCTTTTGCCAAATCTTTATTGCTAGATTTCTAGAAACACATTCTACCCCTTGCATTCCAAGTCGCGGCGTTCATGTGTCAAACTACTTCAAACAGTTCTAGACATCTTTAAGATTGCTTCGGGACCGACATTAACAGTATCAGCAGACCAGCGATTACAATCGCTTTGTAATTATCTTTGTCGTTGTGTTTTGAGTGTTACCACATGTAATTTCCAATAAAAAACTTAGTTTTTGCACTTCACTATTAACTGTAGCTAACAGTTTTGAATTTTTCTCGAAGTTGCCTTTCGTGCGTTAACACTCTCTATACCAATGAGACGGTCATTTAATTGAACTAATAATTTAAAAAGATCTTAAGATTTCTTTAGTTATGCTATAGTCAAAGGTCAGTATTTGCATTTTATATTTACATTGAAAGTTTGTATTAAATCAATTATCTTGTTAGATTATAAAAAAGTATTTACCTACACTCTGAAAGAATCTTCTGATTTAGACAGTAATAACTAAACTAGTTTATGGCGCCAAATAATTCCTTTTGTGGTAATTTGCTTGAATTATCTTATATTTCTTTGAACATGTCCTATCATATTGATAATATATACGTTTAGGCTATAGAATTACTTTAAACAAGGTCACCATACTTCTTTGCTTTAAAACCAAGATACGTGTAAAGTCTACATAGCACAAAAGACGACATTGCAACTAGAAATTTTGCTAATTACTATCAACTACTAGACTGTTGACCGATAAGTTTTAATTTGCTTGTCTCAAACACGTTTTCAAAGTACCAACCGTTGGCCACCGGTGGTATCATATTGGTGGTGGGGGAGGAATAAAGCCCAACCGTTAACTACTTTAGGTAGTTTCATGGTGGGCGAAGTCCGACAGTTAGACACCGCAAGTGATTAGACGATTGTGAACCACCAGAAATGACTTGGTAGTGCGGTGTGAGGTTTGATTGTTAGTTACTTTAGGCGACTTGACGGGGGGCAATACTTCACTGTTAGTCATCGTGATGGCTTCGTGGAATATGAAGCCCAAATAACTTGATGAAGGACGAAGTACGTCCATTAGATGAAAAGTAAGGCACGATTGTTAACTACTGAAAGAGACTGGGTAGTTGTAGTGATAATCGACTGTTAGTTTCTTTAGGAGAGTTGATAGATGGTGAAGTCCGACAACTAACCACTAGGCAGTTTAGTGGAAAGCAAAACTCAACTGTTATGAACTTTAGGTGGCTTATTGGAGGGCTAAGTCTGATCAATAGCGACCGTAGTGGAAGTAAAGTGAGGGCGAAGCCCTACCACTAGCCATCATAGATGATTTGATAAAGGGAAGCATGATCGTTAAGCTTCTACCGTTAGTTACCTTAGGAGACTTGAAAAGTTGCAAAGACCATTGGTGGCTGAGGCGAAACTCACCTGGTAACCTCTTTAGATAATTTATTGAAGAGCTATTAGATACCGTGAGTGGTTTCATAAAAGATGAAGCACGGTAGTTAACCATAGGAGGTAACTTGATAGTGGAGTAAAGATCGACTGTTAGCCACTTTGGGTACAAGGCGAAGCTAGACTGTTAGCTACTTTAGGTGGCTTGTTGTGAACAAAGTCTGATTATTACTAGTCGTCGTAAAGTCCCATCTTAATCACCGAAGTTGGTTTGGTGAAGGGCAAAGCTCGATTGTTAGCCACTGCTTGATGGAAAGTGAATCCCGACCGTTACCCATTTTAAGTTACTTAGTGGAGTGCAAGGTCAATTTCTAAGGCTAGGTAAAGGGCAAAGCCCGCATCTATGACGCAATTAGCTTGCTTTAACTAGTCCAGCTTACTTCAGCAGTAGGAATATTATAGGAACTGGCTTTCTAAGACGGTATACTCGTTGTAAACTATCCCATTAAGATTAATATACCAGAGGTTTTAAATTAAAGAAAGTTGAAATTCATAGGGTTTGGCCCTTTCAGTTATACTTCAGTAAGCTGTAATTGCACCTGCGCCGAAAATAAATACATACCGTGATGTTACTACGCAAAAAATAGGTAAGATTTGGAAAAGCATAACCATTGTGGTTTTTCATTTTGATTTGTGCATATGCAGTATAGCAACATCATACTGAAAACTGCGCATCTACTTACATTTGCCATGGTAGTATTATTTCACAGAAAATAAATAAAAGAATAGACTATAAGATTAACTCTAGAATTAGACCGACTTTGTACATACTGGCCCAGCACAGGACACTAAAAAGCCAGCACCGTTCTGGAAAAATCATGTTGACCCAACAGTATACGAGGGCGGTTCAGTAAGTTACCGTGTTTGACGACAGAAGGCGTTCCTGAGGGAAGTTGGTGTTATCATCGTGTGCTGCCATCTATCAAACGACGGTATAACAAATTGCAGACTGATTGATAAGTTAGTTTGGATTTGAGAGCCATTAGAGTAAGACGTGTTTCGTGATTTTAGCTAAGATGGAAAAAGAGCAGTATCGTTCGGTAATTCGCTTTCTGTTTTTGGATGGGAAAAAATGCGAGGAGATAAAAGCAAAGTTGGATGCTGTTTATGGGGACACTTCGCCATCTATGACCACAGTTAGATATTGGTTCAACGAATTTAAACGTGGGCGAACATCCGTTTTTGATGAGGAGCGACCAGGACGCCCGGCAGACGTGGTTACCGAGGAAATCATTCAAAAAGTCCACGACATGATTCTCGCTGATCGACGAACGAAAGTGCGTGAAGTAGCAGAGGCCGTAGGTGTGTCGACCGGAACGGCAATTAATATTTTACATGATAAGTTGGCGATGAAAAAATTGTCGGCGCGATGGGTGCCGCGATTGCTAACGGTGGACAACAAGCGGATGCGGCTGTTAACTTCGAAGCAGTGTTTGGAGCAATTTAAGCGAAATCCGAAGGAGTTTTTGCATCCAGTTGTCACCGTTGATGAAACCTGGATTCATCATTACACACCAGAAACTAAGCAACAATCAAAACAATGGATTTCTCCCGGTGAATCTGCTCCAAAGAAGGCGAAGATGGTTCCATCGGCCGGAAAGGTCATGGCGACGATTTCTTGGGATGCGAACGGCGTCATCCTCATGGATTTTTTTGAAAAAGGAAGAACGATCACTGGACAATACTACAGTGAGTTATTAGACAGCTTCGACAAAAAATTGAAGGAGACACGGCCGCATTTGGCGAAAAAGAAGGTGCTGTTTCACCACGATAACGCACCAGCACATTCATCCGGAGTAGTCGCCGCCAAACTGCATGAATTGCGTTATGAATTGCTGCCGCACCCCCCGTATTCGCCCGATCTGGCTCCCTGCGACTTTTTCTTGTTTCCTAACATGAAGAAATGGCTCGCGGGAAAAAAATGTAGCTCAAACGAGGAAGTCATCGCCGAGATAGAGGCGTATTTTGGAGAGTTCACAAATCCTATTTTTTGGAGGGGTTAAAAAAATAGCAGGAACGTTGGGAGAAGTGTATATTTCTAAAAGGAGACTGTTGAAAAATAAAAAAAAAATTTTTGAAAAAAATTGTGTCTTCATTTCTAACACGGGTACTTATTGAACCGCCCTCGTAATAATCTTACAAATTATTACGGGTTCATCTGATAGAATACAAAAATAATTAACAAAAATCTTCCAAAAATAAATCTCTCTAAAGAAATGCCCTACAGTTAATTACTTAATTAATTATTGTATTCTGATTTTTGACAACAAAAATGATTAAAAAGTAATTCTATTTTAATCTACCGTCATGAATTAGAGCCACTGTGTATATCTGTATTACATGTTTTCATGAAAGGATAGAAATGTTAAAGTAAGCGTAAACATTACGTCTTATAAAAGTCTCAAAGTGACATTTTTTTGTAGGGATTAGTTTTCCATCAGCAGTCTAACATGGAAGCTGATGGTAAAGCCCTACAACAAGTTTTAATTTAGAATTTAAATCTCCGGTCAAATACCAGTTTGAAAATGATACACCTCCAAAAAAGAAACGTTTTAAATCGCTCTCTAATCCTACTATGAAATCAGAAAATCCCTTACAGCCGTCCACGTTCTGCTTGTCATTTTTACCCCGAAGGTTATGGACCTTGTATATTGCCACCTTTAAGACGGAGCTTATAAACAACGCTGGGTAATTGCATTTAAAGCAGCTAATAGAATGAAATTAACAATACCGTTAAGAAGTGTTAAAGAGAAACAATAAAGTTGTGCTAACGTTAAAGCCTGATTAATAATGCAAAATGTCACGTATTACTGATGTAAACCTGTATAAATTGGAATGTGTTTAGTACTTCGTAAGTAATATATCCCGATTGTGTTAGTATCAATGAAATGCAGAATTATACATTTAGCCGTTTAATTAGCGATGTAACGATATGCCAATTGAAAACAGTGATTTGTAATACTAGCAACAAACAGCACCGTATTGAAGATATTTTAAGAAGGTAGGTAAGGTTGAAATTATTATATTTAGAAATAAAAGTGTTAAAACGTTTTTTTTTTATTATTATTAAATCTCTTCTGAATATTGAAGGAATAACGCGAGGATGCGGCCTTTGTGCAAGCGGAAAATGTCAGAGAATGTTAAACGGTACTTGAATTGTGTGTGTACGTGTAGGTTGACTCTGAATGCTTACCTACTGTGATTAAATATTGTTCCACTAATTACTAGATACTTTGCAATTTGCTCTATTCTTGTGATTTATGGTTACAATAAAAGCGTTACTAAGTGGCAAATTTGTTTTCCCTGACAATGCCGTTCTCTCCCTCATTTCACGCTAATAATGTTCGTTTAATAGTTACATAATTTTAAAATAATCTTGGGAGTGCATTATTATTAAAACCCATCTCTGTTATGAAGCGGCATCCGCATAGCAGTATTCCGTAAATAAGTAATTAGGGGATTTCATGTACGCCATTCCGGAAGTGAGCGTTGACTTCCTGTAGGGTGCCCACCAACGAGGTGTACTGCATCAGGTGGACCTGCTTGATAAGGGAAAGAACCTTTAAATCGACGGGTATTACCAACGAACCGTCTAACTAGATCACAAGCCGGCTTCGACCGCAGATTAATTTATGCCTAATCACATGAGACCGGAGAGTGCTCTCCATTATTAATTAAATAAGACTTGTATAATTACTAACGCTTGTTGCTTGAAATATCTATGCATATACATAAAATTTAACTTTCAGTGTTTGTGTAGTAGAACAAAAAGTACACATAATATGGCAGCATTCGAGCGTATGCGCATTTTCCTTCAACAACGGGATTAGTTTAGAAAAAAACTATTTAAATCTAACATTTTTATAGGAATCTGTAATGTGATATGTAGACAGAAGAACAGTTATTTTATTTATAAATTTATAATATACGATTTTAATCAATGACACGGCAGATCACAGCTGTTAAAAACTAATCAAAACGTTTAAAGGATCATATTTCTATTTCAGGTTTAATTAAGTCTTGCTCATTTATTTCTTGTCACTGATCGAAATTTACTTACTTTTTTATTTAATTCTATAAAACTTGATGAGTCTTTGTAATTAAAGCTTTTTTGAGGTTATTTCAATTTTTTGTTTACTAATTTTAATCCGATGGACCATAAAATCATTAAATCGAAGAGATACCCAACCGTTTGCTTGATTAAATTTTACTCGTTTGAGAAAAAGGTTCATCTAGATTAATTCCCAGAAGTATAAAACAATCTCTACCATTAACTAATCAACAAGAGGATATTTAAAGAATATTTTAGAAAACTGGACAATTTTCAGTAATTATTTTACAGTTAAAATTAAAAAAAATTATTTATAGTTGTGCCATAGTTTACTTCCGATACCCATTTAAAACGTAAATTAATACCCGTTTGTAATTAATTCCGTCAATATCTTTCTATCACGAGCTTTAAATTAATATTTGTCACATGCTATTTAGACCAAAAAAATACTTTTACCAGGAACATGTAAAGTGCAAATCTAATCTTAATCCGATGCTGATTTACATATTATAATTTAAACTTTTTGTCAGGTTAAATAAAATTAAAAAAAGGTTTTTGGCTATTTTTAGAATCCACTTCTATAGGCAGCTTGCGTTGCAATTTTCAAACTTTTAAATATTCGAAGGCACTCCAAAAGAATTTATTTTTCTAAATAATTGACGTACTGATTATTAGATTGTTGACTATAAGTGGTTAAAGAATAACTTGAATATCATTAAGAAAAACAATAAAATTAATTTAACATTTCAACATATACTGAAAGAAACTTTATTTTAACTAGAACCAGTTGGTTGCCTTGGGAGACAAAGACCAGTTTGCAAATTAGTAAAGCGCAAACAAAAAGAGTTACGTAGTTTGTACTAATTAGGATCGAGTATTACGCCTTCCTAACAGGCCCTATTGAAAATAAAGATGTTAAAAACTTGTAATATATTCGAATTCCGTTTTTAATATACTATTGGGGCTCATTTTAAGAAATCTTCTTTTAAAACACTTTTCGATTAAGATCCAATCTAATAATTTTAATCCATACGTTCTAATTTTCAGTAAAGCCCAGATAAAAATTTTATTCTTCGGAATCTACCCCGTTTGCGTTTTGAGATGGTGGCTATAAACTGAGCTAGCGGTTAAAAATAAAAGTTAAAATTATTCATTTTTTTTGATAAACTTCATTATTTTTCCACGTACTATTTTATCATTTAATAAACTATAAATTCTTATTTCTAATTTTAGATCGAAAATAATCTTCCTTCTCTACATCTTAACCCACTAGTGCATGAAGTTTAAAATGAAAATAAAAACATTTTTTTCAATCAAATAATATTGATTACATTACAAAGAAGTTCAAACAATGAAATTTTTACATAAGAAAAACTTATCTAAGAAAAATGCAAGTCATCCGATATATCAGATTATATGCACCGAGTGCATATGGATTTAGGGCATGATAACTTTTAAAATATATTTTCGGATGTAGACCAACACCACATTTACTACAGATAAATTTGCTTTTACCTATGCAAATCGGGTGTCATTCATTTTGGATACATTTTCCCCAAAAGGGGTTTGCCATATGTTTCAAGTAAGACATTAGCAATGTTTCTTCTGAAAATAAGAAGTCCTGAACAGTCTTTATTATTTGGATGCACGTTTTTCATTAGAAGCCATGCATTTGTAATAGATGCATCTAACAAATAACAAAAAATGGGCCACCACCACTTTTCTTGCCTCATTCTCATCTTATCTACTAATTCCACATTCTTGCAATACGCAAATACTTCCGACCGAGTAATGTAGATTTTAGCTTTTTGTTCTTTCGATCACCTTTTATATTTCCCTTATACAGGTAACAACTTTGTTATCCTTTCACCTTATTCAACTAACTTTATTATCTCTGTCTGTTCTGTAATGATAATCTCCTCGTTACTGCTTCTCCATGTCTACTGTACTTTTCAGTGGACATTTTCTACTTTTACCATCTTATATGGTCACTGTTGCGGCATAGCCTTGTTCAGCAAGATAAACGAAGAGGCGAATAGACGATTATAATTATCAAAGAATAATTTGAATCCTTGATTTAGTAGGATTTCAGCAGCCTGAATAAGTGAAACTACGAGGGTGGTCTGAAAAGTTTCCGACCTCAACGTGAAGATGGCAGCACTCGTAAATAAAGCTACTGAATTTCGTTGTTCATCTGTTGACAGTTACTCACCAAAGTTTCAGCCATTTTGGACGCGCAGTTTTTATGTAACAGTCGTTTGAGTGAGTTGATGTGAGTTTTTTTGTGAAAACGGACAAAATCGAGTATCGAGCTGTCATTAAATATTTGTTTTTGAAAGGCAATACGCCTTCGCAAATAAAAGATGAGTTGGATTCTGTGTATGGGGACTCTGCACCATCATTTACCACAGTAACATTTTGGGCTGCTGAATTTAAACGTGGCCGTAAGAGCTTGGGAGACGATGAACGTTCGGGACGTCCAAAAACTGCAACTACCGACGAAAACATCGCCAAAGTTCACCAAATGGTGCTAGACGACCGCCGAATTAAAGTGAGAGAGATAGCAGAGGTTATGAACATGTCAAAAGAACGTGTTTGTCACATATTAAATCAACAGTTAGGCATGAGAAAGTTGTCCGCGCGTTGGGTGCCGCGTTTGCTCACGTTAGACCAAAAACGTGTTCGAATGAATATTTCCAACGCTCTTTTGGCGCAATTTAGGCGAAATAAATCCGAGTTTTGGCGCCGATTAATTACTGTAGATGAAACTTGGATACACCATTATACGCCCGAAACAAAAATACAGTCCAAACAGTGGACTGCAAAGGGAGAACCGGCTCCAAAAAAAGCAAAAACTGTTTTTTCGGCTGGGAAAGTGATGGCGACTATTTTTTGGGATAGTCATGGAGTTATTTTAATCGATTATCTTCAAAAAGGAAAAACCATTACAGGAGCATACTATGCATCATTACTTGACAAGCTGAAGGCAGAACTTGCGAAAAAACGGCCACGTTTGCTGAAAAAGAAAATCCTGTTTCACCAAGACAACGCACCGTCTCACACCTCAGCGGTTACCATGGCGAAAATCCACGAATTACGGTTTGAACTGCTTGACCATCCGCCTTACTCACCAGATCTAGCCCCAAGCGACTTCTTTTTGTTCCCTCATCTAAAAATTGCGCTCGGAGGACAAAGATTTTCGTCAGATGAAGAGGCAATCACCTTCGTGAACAATTATTTTGCAGAGAAAAATGCCGAGTACTATTTGGACGGGTTACAGAGATGGGAGCATCGCTGGGAGAAGTGTGTAGAGTTACAAGGAGGCTTTTCAGACCACCCTCGTATGACATCACCTCCTATAGCAAACGTTTTTTTTTTGTTACTTTTTCCTGTGTATATTTCAAATGTTATCATATACGTATATATACCCAGTGCTTGAACACAAAACCCAAATCTGCGTGCCTTTCCCTTTATTATATTGCTTTGCATAGTAGCGATGGTATCATAGATTCGTTTATTGATAAGTTTTCCTCAAGGCCACCATATATTTTTATTTAGCTCCATAATCAGTTGATGAAGTTTATACAGTCGGTTGTTATAATCAATTTTATCGTTATCGTTGAGGTAAAGATGTCGTAAAATCTGTTCAAATATGTTAAGTCTGTCTCATGCTCTCTTGCAGAATAGTTGGTACATCCCTGCGACTTGACCAAAAAATTCTTTTATTGGGATATTTACTATATCTTTATAATAATAACCCACCAAGAATACGTATAATTCATCTATGGTCATACATAAATTGACATTCCTCTGTGAAGCGTGCCTATTAGTATCTACTAGAATTTGACTAAAAACCTCATCAGACCAAAACAGCTTGAAAAACTACAGGATTTTCTGCATTCTTCTCTTCCATTGATTCAGGTTTTTCTTCACAAGTTGTGTTTATTTCAAACTTGAGAACTGTTTTCTTCCATTTTATATCATCTCTCGTTGTTTTAGTAGCTTTAGATTTGTCGACTTTCTTGAGCTTGCCGTACTTCGGGGGCTCTTCGTCGCTGGAATCAAATTCGTAGTGAGGAGCTTCTAGTGTCGTCACATTAAAGTCTAGTATTTCTGATTGAATTTGATTTTCACATTGAGCTCTTAGTAAATTTGGTTCCACATGATTTAGATTGGACTCACAATCATCATATCACATTCAGTGTTATTACCGTCATCGGGTGGTCGATATAAATGTCAATAGGCCTATTGGTATCCACATTCTCCAATTCTTCCAACCTAAA
Source organism: Ignelater luminosus (assembly GCA_011009095.1). Taxonomy (NCBI): domain Eukaryota; kingdom Metazoa; phylum Arthropoda; class Insecta; order Coleoptera; family Elateridae; genus Ignelater; species Ignelater luminosus. Next base: position 76,787 of record VTPC01007687.1, read on the forward strand.
ATTACAAAATTCTCTGGTTACTAAGACATGCTACAGAGCAGTTTATTCTTGTAGAAATATTTCAAATAGTCAATAGAATATCTTGAGTGATCTGTACTAGCATATTTTCAAAGACCAGAAATATTTCTGAATAAATAAAAGTGGTACTATAAGCTAAGGGATCACGTTCTACAATTTTTGTTTGTGTCCGTAATCATTCAAATAAACCAATAGTAATACTTCAAGATGACAAAACAAAGTTGCCGGTACAATTTAGAACAACTAAAAAGTTTTAGGTTATGTTTATATTCGTACTGCGCGTCCGATATATCGGATCGTATGCAGCAATTGGTTAACACACTCATAGCTTTTTTCTATGGAATCCTTCATTGTATCCGGGAATTGCCGTTGTTAGAGATCTGAAAAGAATTTTTAACTTTGGGTTGTTTATTTCATCCATGGAAATCTTAATAGGAAAATTAGTTCTTCGAAAAAGATGCGGAGGGAAAGTTTGTATTTTGTATTGAAGGTGGTATGATTTTGGCCGTTCTGAGATCTTTGTGTGGTAGAGCATTTACTTTCCTCTTTATCTTTTAGTGGTACCTATACCTATAAAATCCGATTCATAAAATATTACATATTAGTGCTTTTACTATTCGGAATAGTTAATCCTTCGAAGTTCAGTTTTCAAGATATTGTGCAATGCAGCTTTAAGTACAACATAAAACTTAAAACAAAATGTACTGGAAATATTGGAATCAATAAAGAATAAGCATCGTACTTTCTTTCTTCTTTTGCCTTCTATTTCTTTTCCTTTTTGATTTTTTATGTTTCAAACTACGTCAAACCGGTAATCACGGTAAGGTCTTGTAATTTGACCATATATTTTATATTTAATTTTTTTGTTTATTATCGAGGAATTTATTTTGTTTTTTCACTTAAATAATCCCCATGTGTCTGTTTCAGAATTCAAGGAGCCTCTCCCATGCCCGTTTTGAAGCCGAGGGCGTGAAGACAATCTTTGCTTAAGGGCGTCGACATTCTTTGAGCCGACGCTGTGACATGGTAAACTTTTAACTCTTCTTGTTGAAATTTTCCCTGTTCTTCACAACTACCCTTATGTCTTGTGTGGTTTCTGATATAGATTGTCAGTGCCAAAATACATTACCTTAACATATCCCACACATTCTCGACGAGATTTAAGTTAGGGCTACGAGCTAGGTACCATACCTTTTGGGCATTGACTTTATCCAGATGTTGATCTACCACCTGTGCTACGTGCGATCTCACGTTGTTTTGCATTAGACCTTACCAACGAATAAAATAAATGATCAGCAAAACATTTGTTGATACAACTGACAACCATCTAATCACCCTTTTCAATCAGAACGAGCTTTACGATTATATCATTATACTGCCGCCACCAAATGACATTCTTGGGGATATGCAATGGCATTCATCTGTGACCAATACCGAGCTTCAGTGTATGACCGTCTAATTCCTATGTTGGATGGATTGGGAGCAAAACTGAGCAAGAAACAGGTCTTCTAGATATCAGCACTCAAACTTTGCAAAAATCTTATTACGAATACCTGCCCCACTTGATGAGTGACAGCACTAGATGATATGTCGTGATCGCAAAAGACAGTTAACGTCACGAACCGGTCATCGGGCAGATTTTGATACGTAGACTTCTAATCCCGAGCTTCTATATATTTTCCAGTCTGACGAAGATGCCAGATTATGTCTTGCAATGTTCTTCTAGGTATACGCAAAGTAGCAGTAATGTATCATATACTGTGTCAGTACCGAAAGTTCAATAAACTAATCGACAAGATATGAGCCAATTGCATTTGTTTTTGACTTATGGCTGTTTCATAAAAGTGAATGGGTTTTTTATTTTCAAATCTTCACGTAATATAGATGATGTGTTAGATACCTTTTCTGATTTATTAGTGTCATCTTGAAGATAATTTGCCATTGAGTGTATATTACTCATTGAGAATTATATTAAGTTGATTCTCTTCTGAAAAAGTGTTTAGATAACTGCATGTAAGATTGTTTTTATGAGATACAAACATTTTTCGTACGTATATTGATAAATTTTAAGTAACTTAAGTGCGATCCTGGACACTGTGTTTAAAGCTTTCTTATTACACTATTTTGCTGACATTAAACACTACTGATTATTCAGACTGTTTTGAACTCGATTAGTAAGTAAAGAGCGTTTTAACTTGTCACGAGATGAAACTGTAAACTGTTGAGAAATCAATAAATTCTAGGCTTCTTCCAATAGAGGGAACGGTGGGAAGTAGACCCGACGTATCCGATGCGACTACTATCTATGTGTATTTTT
>VTPC01007690.1:16040-31624 GCA_011009095.1 Ignelater luminosus
ACTCACAGTTGGTCAGACATAAGGCTCCTTCAATATAATATTTTGCTAAATAGACAAAAGATAATTATTTGAAAATGTCGTGAGATTAGTCCTTAACTTAATGTAACTAAAGTATTCAGAAGAGAATATTCTTAGTTTAACGAACACTATTTTAATAAGATATTCAAGTTGAATTTTATACAATAATTTAAATTATCTGATACTTTTATATTAATTTCTGCAATATCAGTTTCAAAATAAATGTTTGTTGTGTCATCTGGAAAAATATATGGTACGACTTTCTTTAAGTTTATTACAATTATAGAGAATGAATTAAAATATATATAAAAAAAGTATAGGACTAAGTATAGATCCTTGTGGTACACCGCAGAGTATCGATTCATACGAACATGTCTTAGCTTACAAATTCTTTCCGGTTTTCCAAATAGTGTTTGAATCAATGACGAATATCACATAAAATATTTAATACTTTCTTAAGTCCAATGACAATAGACCATATACCTTGTTTGCATTTAATTGCGTTGGAAAAGATATTAAGTTTAATGATGCAGACTCAGTACGTTTTGTTAATAAAAAAATGTTTATGATTAAAACCATTGTATAATTAGTTTTGTTTTGTAAATCAACAAATCTTCGGATACAAATTTTGAAATTAAATGTTAACTGAATAACATAATTAAACAAAAGGATTTATTATTAAAATTATTAATTAATGTAAACATTCAATTAGGGACCGTAAAACTAATTACTCTTACAAACTAAAATCGTTGTTTTTATAAGAAACTATTTACTTCAAATAATAAATTAATTCAATTACTTATGTTAAAAACAAACTTGCAGAAATCTGAACCGACGGCAACACTGAACTTTTCTTTTGCTGCCTCTTGCGGGACATTTAGGAAAAGAAAATTTAAGAATAATTTATTGTTGACTCATCAAAACTTACTTTTGTAATAAGAAAAGCCCAGTGTTGTTCTGTTAAAAACTGTTTCTTTCATTTTAACATTTGACCAACAAATCTAATTCACAGAGAGCTTATCTGGGTTTTCAAAAATCTGTCTGTATTCACCACTATCCTATATCAAGTCTTTACGTCACTATGACCAAGTACTGTCGAATGATGTACCTTTGTAAACGAAAGTATCACTTGAAACTCAAGAACAAAATGCGAAATCACTAAATTATCTCTACGATGAACTTTCTTAATTGAATACTTGCGCCTAAACGCTTAGGCAAAATTGACTTGTTGTGGCGGTAACTACCTCAGACTAATTAACTCGAACACTACAAATGTCCAACATAAACGAAATTATTCGAGAATACACCCTAAAAGATTTGTATTACAGCACGTACGAATTTAACTTTAAAGATGTTATGCCAAGAAAGTTTATCTTAACGAAACAATTATTTTATTATTACATACCGTAGGATTTTAAATTGCATTCCTTCATGTAATTTGTAACGGGAAAATGCTCAAAAGTATGCACAAGTCCCGTCCAGACCAATGGTAGATGTTAAATCCCGTAGCTCATGCCGCAGATGGGGTGGATTCTCAAATGAACTTACCTAATCTCACACAAAGAGAATCTCACCGACTTTCAAAACTCTTACTAACTGATAGATGTTCACAAAAGAGGCCGCCAGCAGTCGTAGATGGAAGGGTTCTGATGGTCGGTCACGCGACTACTCGTGAATCCGACACCCTGTATATAGGCTTCTTAGGAAGCCTCATCTTGTGTGTAACTTACCTCGTGGAAACTTTATTATGATTTGCTCTAACGTTTCACCATTGAGACTCAACACGAACTAAAAAAACTGTATAAACACGTGATTTGTCTAAATTAATTTTCACAAGGAAGTCCTCTGAAGACTCCCTTCTTTTTAAAAAAAGATCCAAGAAAGAAATACCAGTTTAATATTTACTTCTCTCTTGAACAAAGGTATCTGACCTTTAATTGAAATCTAGACTAAGCACCACCGTGCTTTTTAATAGCCAAACGAACAAAGTAATGAAATTAACGCTGCTTCGTCTGGACCAGATATCCACTTACAAAGAAAACAAAATGTAAATAATCGACCTTTCTTACATTTATTAAATAACAAAAAAAATAAAAACCAAACCCAAGATGCAGTAGATGGATCAACGGCCGCTCCACCACCAACCGGCGTCTGCATAGGGGTGCGCAGGCCCGGCCATCACCACCACTCATCTCAGCCTCATCCGATCGGCCCGGGTAGCTACCGGGCCGTGATCACCAAATTCCTTTCCCACCCAAACCCTTGAGCCCGAGGCTCCTCAAGATACCAACTCCACTGTGCCCGGAAATTCGTCGCCTATCCGCTACACTTCCCGCCAAATCATTTCCCGCCTAATAATTCCCGCCAACAATTACCACACCCATTCCACAACCACAACCACCACACTGTTCTCACTAGGGATTTCCGTGGTTTCCTTAGTGGTGAAGGCAAATGCCGGAACAGTTACTGCACCAGTCCACGGCACACTATACACACCTAGGTACCCACACATCACCACTCTAACATATACACACTCTCACCCCCTCACTACACAATACCAACACCGTTCTGAAAAGAACCGCCTCACCGGTTCACCACTTCGTCGTCACTGTGTGACGGCTCGCTGGCCGTCCTTGGGCATTCCACCTCCACCTGAAGATGGGTCATCGACATCGGTGGGAATTATGGAGGACCCTGCTTCCGGCCTGCTGCATCGTCGCCACCAGACCATCACCGCCGTGGACGGGCGCGCGGACTGCTTGGTACCTGACATAACGTTCACGACAACCGCCCTTTTTCCAAATTCACCAGCCATAGAGGAATTAAGTTTCCTAAATGGCAGCCACCTACGGTGGCATTTTCTCGTTGATAACAACAACATTTATTAAAACAATAATAAAAATGGATTAAACACACACAAACAAGAACATAAAAATATCCAAATAACACTACAAAAGAATGTCAATAAATGGTATGAATTGATATCTTTACTGGAGAACAAAGTTGACAAAATAATGAGAAAATAAAAATAAGAGCAAGTTATTACAATAAACAAAAATAAAAGATTCTGTTACGTTAAAATTTCAAAATATGAAACAAAAGATCAAAATCTAAATATTAAATTAATTTAACCAAGATAAACTTGACAATGAATTTTTAAGCAGCAACAATTCAACAAACACCAGCTAAAATTACCTGGGAACGTTCCTGTTACAAATTAGTTAAAAATATTGATCGTGAATATTATAATTCTGTAAGAAAATACGAAGTTTTAAAAGCTCAAATGACAGAACAAAACAGGTCTTTCTTACGGATAAATGAATTCTTTCTTCCAGACGGTATGTGCAGGTCTTGGATTCCCAACGACAGCAGCTCATCCAAGTGGTATTTGACGCAAAATTCCACGTTCTAGCCGGGTCCCACCAATGTTCAAGGAAACTTAGGTTCCAAAGAACAATCACTTTTATTGACGTTGACCAAAAAGCACAAGAACAAAATCCAAGTGTTTATACACAAACTTTTAAAAAACAACTAAAACCACTCTGAGTCTCAAACGCTCTTTAAGTTTACTTAACCCATTCGGTTCACGGAGCTTCCAAGATGTAACACACACAGATCGACGCTTTACGGGGCGGGAAGTTTCTGTTCTCGACAGACCCTTTAACGTTGCACCAACGGGACCAAAATTGTTGCGTTTCTACCCTCTACAAGTTTTATTTCCTGGAAATACCAGCGTAACTTTAATTGAAGCGAAAACGCTTCCCACAATAACAAATCTTTCAAAGCATCGCTTTTCGGTAAACAAACCGACTTTCTTCCGTGAATAACACGACAAAGACCCGACGAAATAGAATTTCTCGAGTCCGATCTCTCTTTTACTAAGAGAATCGCATAAATCGAATTCGGTTTGCAACCATTTGAAGATTTGTAGGGGTGACGCCGAATATTATCCCCGTATGTCGATTCGAGTACGCAGCTATTACCGTACTGCCTATCCTCTCTGCGTCTCCTGTTGCGCAATGTGTACTTACTGGAGTGGGATTGGAAAGTCAGATGCACGCCCTAACAGGTTAAAAATGCAGAGAGTCTTATGGGACAATGGAAAATTCTACTTCGTAGATTTACCAGCTTAAACCTGACTCAATCGAGACTGTGTGACTTCAATTTTTGCGACTAAAGTTTCAGGAATTTGATATTGGGAAAGAGCAAAAGGCACGTCTACCGGAGCCCAGAAGTCGAGACCACAAAGTTATCAATTCTTTAGGATAACATTGTAACAAACATTCGTTTATAGAATGAAATAATTTAAATATTACGCGTCAGGAAAACAAATACCTGAACGAAATTGAAAAACAGGGGCGGATTTAGTGCGAATTTTAAAATAACATTACAAATTTATTATGCACCGCTAACAATGTTTAGTTTGTAATGCTCTGATTAATATCAGTGTTTGTTAATTTAATTATCGGCCGTATTGTAATTAATTTAAAAACTGTAAATGACTTGTATTAACGATGCAAACCGCACGCCGATTTTTCTACTACTTTTCTCCCATTTGTAGTACCCCCGCTTCGTGTATGGGGGAACCGACCGGTATAAATGCAAGCGCACGACCGGCGAAAGGACAGTTATTGCTGTTGCAATTCAAGTTCCAACCTCCAGATTCAGTTCCAGTACCAGTGAAGAGTGCGCATCTAATGGGTAGTAAGTACTCTGGTAAGCTTGAAAGGTATTAAGGGGTCCTATCCTAACCCGTTCATACACTTTTACTTGTGGTCTGACTACCAACGCTATCGGTCGAGCAAGTTTGTCGTCGGTCGAGCTGTAAAACCCGATATTCCGGCAACGTTTCGGTCTGCGAGCAGGTCCATCATTGCTGGGTAGTATCCGACAGGCCTAGAGGGGTTGTTGTCCCCCTGCTCGGAACATTTTTAGGTATCTCCCCAGTTACCATATATTACCCCGTTGGTCATCTGATCCGAGCCCGCAAAGCTTGTTACACGAACCGCTTGGTTTACAACCCGCTTGGTTTGCACTGCACTTGATTTGTACCCTGCGTAATTAGTATCGTTAAAAAACGTTTAAATATTTAAGGGCATATAGTACAACCAAAAACAAGTAAAAAAGTCTAAATGAACACGGGTTGGCAAATCAACCGTTTTCGAAATAAGAGCGATTTTCGTTTTTGTAGATTTTTGTAATGTTTAGCGTTTAGCGTTACAGAACACGATTGTCACAGAAGAGGTTCAATATATCCTCCTTCCATTTCGACACAGAATCTACATCTTCTCAAGAAGAAACTCCACAACCTTTCTAAAAAGCTCGGCTGTGTTCGAATTATTTGACAACATTGCTCAATTCGCTGTTGCAATTTGGCAAGGTGTTGCGTACACTAAACTTCAAATACAAAAGTCTAAGGGAGTTATGTCGGGAGACCTAGCAGGCCATGATATGGGACCCCCTCGCCCTATCCTTCTCCTATGAAATGTTTCGTTCAGGTGCTCCCTAAATGCAAGTGTAAAATGCAGCGCTGCCCCATCTTGCATAAACCAAACAGCCAATCTCTGATTTAGAGGGACATCTTCCAAAAGTTCGGGCAAAGTTTACTAGAAAGTTCAGGTATGCAGGACCTGTTAAACGTTGTGGTAAAACAACCGGTCTGATTGCCTAAAATGCCTAACCAGATATTCAGACTGAAATGCTGTTGATGTCTGGATTCAAGAACAGCATGCGGATTTTCGCCCGACCAAGCGTGATTATTGTGGTAATTAAAAATCCCATCTTTAGTGAAACCGGCTTCATCAGTAAAAAGGATGTTAGAAAAAAGATTCGGGTGTTCTGGTCGCACTGCAAGAGTCATTACGCCGGAAATTATTGGAACAATCTGTGATATAGTGATGTAAGATAAAATACCATCACAGCGGGTATACAATAATTTGCATAAATATGTGAATATGAGAAAACTGACTGCAAGGTAGGTGTTATGTTGCTGACCATTGATCACAAATGTGAACGAATGCACACTTCGAAACACAATTTGGAACCTTTTCCAATAAATTCAGATGAATTTTTGCATCGTTTCGTGACGATTGATAAAACTTAGATTCATCACTATTAACCAGAAACAACACAATAGTCAAAACAGAGGGTTAAAGCAGGTGAATCTACGAGGGCGGTTCAGTAAGTACCCGTGTTTGACGACAGAAGGCGTTCCTAAGGGAAGTTGGTGTTATCATCGTGTGCTGCCATCTATCAAACGACGGTATAACAAATTGCAGACTGATGGATAGGTTAGTTTGGATTTGACAGCCATTTGAGTAAGACGTGTTTCGTGATTTTAGCTAAGATGGAAAAAGAGCAGTATCGTTCGGTAATTCGCTTTCTGTTTTTAGATGGGAAAAAAATGCGAGGAGATCAAAGCAAAGTTGGATGCTGTTTATGAGGACACTTCGCCATCTATGACCACAGTTAGATATTGGTTCAACGAATTTAAACGTGGGCGAACATCCGTTTTTGATGAGGAGCGACCAGGACGCCCGGCAGACGTGGTTACCGAGGAAATCATTCAAAAAGTCCACGACATGATTCTCGCTGATCGACAAACGAAAGTGCGTGAAGTAGCAGAGGCCGTAGGTGTGTCGATCGGAACGGCAATTAATATTTTACATAATAAGTTAACGATGAAAAAATTGTCCGCGCGATTGGTGCCGCGATTGCTAACGGTGGACAACAAGCGGATGCGGCTGTTAACTTCGAAACAGTGTTTGGAGCAATTTAAGCGAAATCCGAAGGAGTTTTTGCGTCGAGTTGTCACCGTTGATGAAACCTGGATTCATCATTACATACCAGAAACTAAGCAACAATCAAAACAATGGATTTCTCCCGGTGAATCTGCTCCAAAGAAGGCGAAGATGGTTCCATCGGCCGGAAAGGTCATGGCGACGATTTTTTGGGATGCGAACGGCGTCATCCTCATGGATTTTTTAGAAAAAGGAAGAACGATCACTGGACAATACTACAGTGAGTTATTAGACAGCTTCGACAAAAAATTGAAGGAGACACGGCCGCATTTGGCGAAAAAGAAGGTGCTGTTTCACCACGATAACGCACCAGCACATTCATCCGGAGTTGTCGCCGCCAAACTGCATGAATTGCGTTATGAATTGCTGCCGCACCCCCCGTATTCACCCGATCTGGCTCCCTGCGACTTTTTCTTGTTTCCTAACATGAAGAAATGGCTCGCGGGAAAAAATTTAGCTCAAACGAAGAAGTCATCGCCGAGATAGAGGCGTATTTCGGAGAGTTCAACAAATCCTATTTTTTGGAGGGGTTAAAAAAATGGCAAGAACGTTGGGAGAAGTGTATATTTCTAAAAGGAGACTATGTTGAAAAATAAAAAAAAAATTTTTGAAAAAAATTGTGTCTTCATTTCTAACACGGGTACTTATTGAACCGCCATCGTATAGGCATAGTCAATGTGAAGAAGACGAAAATTTGCTTGGTTTGTTGCAGTTTTACAATACTATATCATTGGAATCGCATACGCTGTTTCCGCTGGGGTAAGTTTTCGACGGTGGCCTTATTCCTTTTAAAGTTCTAACAATATAATTTCGTAGATTCAGGATTCTTGTCCAATAAGTTTCTTAAAAATTAATGAGAAACAGCTTGTCGGTTAAAGTAGTAACTCTAGCATAACAATTAATAATTTTGTCAGTTGCCAAAAATACCTGTTTTATTACAATGTAGGATTGCAATGTCCATATTGCATCAGATTTTCTAATCTACTTTCATAAAGAGTTACTTCATGAAACGTAAATAAAAATCTGTAAACAAAATGTTGTCTCACCTTCTTGACATCTAAAGAAAAATGCCCAGAAGCTTTGTTCTGTATAAACCAATAACAGCACAGAAAAGAGACTAGCGCGTTTTTCTGTTAGTTTTGCTAACGCTATGTTTATCAGGTTACATTTACTGTAAAGGTAGGCCGGTTATTTGACTATCAAAAGAAGGCAGATATGTTGTAAATTGCTGTTCTAGTAAATGTGAGGTTTTCGTTAATAAAACATAGTAAACTGCTCGATATCCTTTTTACGAAACGTTAGGAACCACATAAACTCTTCTGTTTATTTTGCCTTTAGCCATCTATATAAATATTTACAGAGCACTTTTATTAAACACCTGTATTGCATTATAAATATCATGATAATAATATATAATAGTATTGGTAAGTCGCTAACCAATTAGAATTATCTTTTTGTGGCAGAAACTGAAATAGGACTCTTACGTCATTTCTTAATCATTAATTACCTTTCGTACTTCCAAAGATGTGATTTTTAAATGACATTTAATGCATCTTTAAAGCAACAACTTCTAAAAATCAAACGTCAAATAAATTTCCAAGAAATGAACCGCAACGCAGTGAAAATTTTGTACAACAAACTTTCCCTTTTAGGAAACTTTCGTGTACTTTTCTTTGACTTCTTCCGTTTATACAGTCTCTAACTTCTTCCTAATCTCCTTAACTTCATTGATCTTTACCTATATTTTTTAATGTTTATCTTTATAATAAACTTACTAAATCTAATCAAAACAAAAATGCTTACGTTCACGAAAATCTGAAATATCGTTTTTGTGTTTTAACATCAATTTCAAGCTTCACTAACTGAAAGTATAAAAACTGTGTTTAGTCAAGTAATGCTATAAGAAGCAGTTTGAAAACTTTATCAAACCGTCTGAATTCTTTCGCTGTTTGCTTTCGACTTCCTTTGATTTCTCATATTTCTCCATAGTAACTTGTAACTTGCTTTTTAACTTTTTCTAAAATCCGGTGTAATTCCTACCAAGTTTCTCGTTTGTAATTTCGCGTAATGTTTTGTTTTTCTTTTCTCCTTGGGTGCGCTAAACTTTGCAAGAAGCTTAATCCTTGCGAACTCTAGCAGTCAAATAAAGAGCGTACTACAGACTGAAACTGATAACTATCCAATAATGACATCAACCATAATATTTTGTTGAATGTTCAATAAAGAAAAGAGAGTTATTAGAGGTTAAAAGTGAAAAGTGGCAAAAAGTAGTTAATAAGTGAAAATTCAATTCACGTTTATCAGTATTTTACAACACCACCCACCCTTACTTTTCCGGAAAATCCAACTGGTGTACAATCCTGCGCATGCTTTACGTTGAATGTGAGCGTCTCGGCGTCCAACGCAATCTAGATAATATGAAAGCGTGCTAGTTGTGTCGGTAGCGCCGTTTTATTATGACGTGTTGTTAGTACGGACGTCTGCGGCGTCGGCGGTGTTTATTCACCTTTTCCCAGTGTCGTCTACGTTTGCCATTTTTTCGCATGCTGATAGAAGAAGTTTTTTCGTTTATTTCAGAAATTATACAGGTAAGTTTCTTCGTATAATAACAATTTTTTCAAACTTTGTTAACTAACTTGAAAGTTTTCGCAAAATAAAATGTTTTTATTAATGAAAAGCGTGAGAATCGGCATTTGCGATCTCGTTCCCCCAATTCATCTAATCCACTAATTTATTAAAAGTTTGGCAATTTTGCGTCAAGTTGTCTGAAGATAATTTCAGAAAGTAGAAAATTTTGTAAGTTATGTAATTTTTAAGAAAAAGTACTTTAACTTTATTTTAAGAATTTTTTTATGAGGTGAGTAACTTTATATTTTTTAATATTAATTCTAGTATTATTATGTTTTGTTTAAGATTATTTGGTAACTTTCTTGAAACTTTTATAAAAATTATGGAGAAAGGAAAAAAAGCTTAATTCTACTAGAAACCATGTGCATTTACTTATTATTAGCTTAAACCTCTTACTTTTTGTAAACAATTTATGATAAATGGGAAACAATCTGTTTTAAGTTTTACGACATGTTTGCAGACGTATTGGGAAAATAACTAGCGAAACAACGTGTGGGTACTTTTGATTTCCAATATAATTTTCTGGTTTTTTATATCTTTTACTTGGAAACAAGAAGAGAGTCATTTTAATTATTTATAAAGCAAAGTTTTTCATTCTAGACGACAGAAAAAAGTCAGCTAATAATAGAGGAAGTTTAATTTTAAAGCAAGAAGATGGACAATCAAGATTGCAATTACAAAATGAAATAATTACGATTCATTTGTCACAGACACTTAGCAACAGAAGCGAGGACATTTCATTATACAAAATTAGCTAAAACAGCATTGAAATGAAGATTTATTGTTATATATCCTGACAATTGTTAAGTGATAACGTTATTAATAATAACCTAACGTTAATTTTCTTGTAAACACTTTTAAGCAGAGAAAGATTGTAATTTATAAAAAATATCTTTTGGCACTTTTATGGTAACTGAAATAATAAGACTAAGACTGTTAGGTTTCTGTTTTGGTATAGTCTGAAAACAAACAAAAAAGTTTTATAAAAATCAATATTTTAATATGCAAGATATTAAAGCTCCAAAAAGACCACCAAAAAATATTTTTAAATTATTTTGCGTAGAAGTTGTTCACAAAAAATTGCAACCGCTGAGATGCGATTCTATTTAAAATTATAAAAAAACTTTCATTTATTCGACTGTCAGAAGGTTTTTCACTAGAGGCGGAGATTTCGACCAACAATTTCTCTTTGGACTTATATTTTTTGATCTTCTTTTCTTATGTTTAACTTATTACTTCCATTCATTATTTTTAGCTTTCTTGGGCTACCTTTCGCTTTTTATTCACATCCTTCGGATTGTTTCTTTCTTTTTGTTTGAAAATATCGTCTGAAACCTTTCTGAACATTTGGCTATCCCTTACTTCTGCAATTGTTTTTCAAAAACTATTCAATATAGATTGAATGTAATCTTGTAAGACTGAGAGTTAGTTGTATATTCATAAATTCATTCTGAAATATTGACCGTGTACTAATGAATGTTACTGTTTTATTTGGTATTTTAATAAGTGGATTATTCTTTCTATTTCATTCTATCCATTTTTCGCAAAGAAGTATAGCTAGAAGCACGGATTTCTTCTTCTTTTTATAACGAACACTTAAGATACGTACTTACCAAACTAAGCTCTACTCGGAAGCTTTGGGTATAGCTTATAGGAGTGAAAACATAAATGAGAACGAATACGTATATACAAATAAATGTAAGAATTTAACTTAAATGTATACAACCGTTAAGATAAATTATAATCAAACGCACAATAAACAAAGTAATATCTCGAGCTCCACACATATCAAGGTAACTGTGAAAGAGATGCACAAGAAAATCCGTTAGATCATTTTAAATTTATTATAATCTTAGCGATATTTTAGAAACTAAAAGGAAATTCAACCGGCCGTTGCATTATCCATGCAGAACAATTTAGATCATCTGGACTATCTAGATTATCTCAGAGTCAAGGCAAGCAGGTTAATTGCGGAACCTCCTTTGCACGACAAGTCTTGTAACAACATTTAATTTTACTCTTCGTTAAAAGGTTACTCACCCAGTAACTTAAATACTTATTTGAATCCAATCCGGCTATTAAGACTACTTACCTCGACTAGGATCATGAGTGTCGGAAAATTTTAAATTAAATTGGGATCTACCAACACTATGATAAACCACAGGTCTGTTATTTAATTTTTATCTTAAACATAACAAGAAAACTAAGAATAGGTAACTATCGACAACTTGAACGCCAGAGCTTTTTTGGTTAAAATTGGAAGAAAAACTCAACATTCCAAAACAGACGTGGAGTTTATCAATAAATTAAAAGAAGAGAAAATCGATGTGTTCGAGGATATTCCTTGATAGTGCACTCTTTCGCAAATAATGTATTTATTCCAAACTTTTCTCGCACATTGTATAAGTCCTGGCTTTTTCGCATTCCATAAAGATCTATGTTCAATGATTGCTAGGTATATTTTGTTTATTGGTCCATCGCCATTATATACTACATCCTTGTGGACTTGTGAGGTTATAAATGATATTACCCCTTCAAGTTCTACAACCCAAATTAATTGAATTCCAAGCTTCTAGAATTCCTTTTATAGCGAATATCAGAATTTTTACTTGATATACCCTCAGGAATGATCTATTTACACGAAGTTTTTAGAGGCCACATCCAAACGGATCCGTTCAAACCAATTCTCAATAATCTTGATTTTTCTCAAACATAAGAACAGCCAAACCAAAATCCAATGGCTAAAATAAAGAACGGCACTATTCGACGAGAATTAGTGGTACTATCTTCCACTAAAAATTCTCATTCAAAAATGAAATTATACCAATAAATAAATTTTAAACAAAAAACCACGAACTATTGCTTGAAGGCCTCGTCACCCAATAATCATTGTTCCCTGTTCCCTCAAATCGAACGGGCCGGAAAGACCGCGCCTCTATAAAATGTTATATTCATCCGCCAGATTTAAAATGTGGAAGTAACCAAATTTAAAAAATTAAATTAAAAAAATAATCGATAATCTTCGATCGATATTTCACTTTTTTTAAATTAAATTAAACATTTTAGAAAACTCTTTTTTATACGGAAGAACAACAAATATTCAAGAAAATATCAAAATCAAACTAATTCAAGGGTGCTTCATTAGGGAAAGTATAGGTTATTAATAGCGGGTCACAAAATCCCGTTTTGCCCGTAACAAATCTAGTATACAAACAATTAAATAATTAAATGAAATAAAAATTATGTAAAGGAAGTCTAAATCTGGATACAACTTGTCAATCTAGTTAGAATTTGTTTTCATAGCGATTTAGGGCTTCTACATTTAGAGTGTTTTGCGTATCAAATAACCTAATACGCGATTTGGACATTCTGATAATTAATATTACCTAAATAATACCTAACTGAAACGAAAAGTTATTCCTTTTCAGTATATTGCACAGTGAAGGCGCTGGACGGTCTACATTTGCAAAAAATCAGACTCAGATGCTATTATTCTACCTAAACTTCATCATTTTAGATTTAGTAACGTTATAGGAGTCTAAGTAGTAGAGAGACAATAATAAGCAAAGTAAGATACGCTGATGACTTCATGGTTTACTTTAAGAAGACCAACAAGAAAAAGAAAGAAGTGGGCATTTTTGGTGCTACACTCCTAAGTAGATTTTCTTTTTATGTATTATCTGCTTAGTAACCATAAAAACTGAATAACAATAAATAAACACTTTCTTATCGGACAAAACGTTAATAATTAGAAGTACTACAGAAAAAAGTCAGTCAAGCTGGTAATATTCACTAGTTAGTAGTGCATAGTAGAATTATCTTATTGACAAGTTAGTTAAGATTTGTTTAAAATTATTTGTTTTAATTGATAAGAGGCCTTTGATTGATTGGATCATTAGCCCTATATACAATGAAAAAGGGTCCCAACGTGTTATGATATTAACTGGCGAATAAAGAGATAAACTTTATCTTAGTTGGTGCTATATTTGGTTAAAAAGTTGCATTCTTTGTAAAAAAGATAAAACTTTATATGAACTGTTTAAGTCTAGACAGCGGTCAACTAATATCGTTAGGTGTAAGTTTCTTCTTATATCCCCCTAAATGCCAACATGGCTTGAAATCTAGCTGAAAACAATGCTGTATCCACCACTGTTGAGAACGTCGGCGTCGGTCAAGGCTACGATTTCATGTATAAATCCATCATTGCTGAAAGCATTAGAAAAGGGCTTTATATCACTCATAGAATCGGTAGAGATTTCAAACTTGTGCGTCTCCTGGTTTCAACTGATGTACAATACGGTTTGCTTGATAACGATAAGTTCAGCAGTGTATATGCTAATACTCCACTCTAACGAGAGAGAATAAGTTTCACCATCAGGTGTTTTTAAACCATCTGTGAAGACAAACTAATAATCCTGATAGTTATGTTGTAGTTCCGTAAACAATTGTAAATAGTGCTGGTTAAGAATTTTTCTTTATTACACAGCGACTACCACACCAGGTGGGGACCTCACATGCTCTCTCACCAACTGTATTGAGATTATGTACATCAAGTTCTTCTCCTAGTTTTTTTTATTCTTAAAGTCAGAAATTTATGAGATTGATCTAGTATCCCATTCTATTGGATTGTAATTACAAAGAAGTTTGTGGTTTAGATGGAATGATTGTGCTTTAATTCTAACATAATAATTAAGGAACAGTCTATTGAGTCTGAGAAACAGTAATTCCACTATGGTCTCACAAAAAATCAATTGAGTTAGACTTGTTCGAAAACAACCTAAGCTATTCAAGTACCTTTAAGGAAGACTTACTTGCAGCTGCATAAACAATAGATCTATAATCCAATTTCGTAAGGATCGTTCTTGTGTAGACTGCATGCAGTACATCTCTGTTGCTATCCCAATTAATATTTGCCAGGTAAGGAATTAAATTCAGAGACCTTTTACATCTAATACTGAATTATTGATATGTTTCTTGTAGGTTAGCTTTATGTCGAAGGTAAATCCCAAATAGCGAACAGAACTAGCTATCTAAATTATATAACCATAAATAAACAGCGTAGGATTGGTATGGCATGATATCAGTCGACAGAAATGTACGCATGAGGTTTTAACAGGTAAGAAATGGCATTCCAGACATAGAAGAACCAGATCTGAAAATACACTATCTACTGTATCCTTCATTATTTCTAATCAATAATTTATATCGATGAGAAAAAAATTACACTTAAGGTAGCACCTTGGGAATGCCATTTTCAATTACCACGGGTGATGGAAGGGTATTGCTCATTTTGACTCTTATTTTCCTATTGGAGAGGAAAACCTCGACTAGAAGAGTCATATTTCCTCTGATATCCCAACCGTGGATAGTTCTTAAAATGTCGTATCGCCACGTCGTGTCATGTTGTATGCTTTCTCAAAGTCGAAAAAATACAGCAACTGCGTGATAACGCCTCGTAAAACCTTTCTGAATAGTATCATTGGGCGCAACGATGTTGTGCCATACTAGGCGATAATTTATCATTTTTCCAAATAATTTATCTACACTAAAAGTTAATGAAATGGACCTATAACTACTGGGCAATTTTACATTTCTACATGGCTTTAAGAGCAGAACTATGATGGCTACCTTCCAAGTTTCTGGATATTCTCCAGACCTTCATAGATTATACAGCTCAAGAAGCTCGAATTTGGAAAAATATAATATCTCATCTGGGCCTGGCAAAGAGTTACCACACGAGGAAATAGCATACTCTAATTCTACAGTGCTAAATTCGACATTATATCCTTGGTGGTCATCCGTACTAAAGTCTATTTGGGTTTTCAAAGTAGTTTTAAGCATTTGGAAATCTAGGAAATACTTTTCAGTATTCTACCAACTCTTTGAAAGTGTTTTGCCATAATTTCAACCATTGCTTTAAATTGATTTTGTATTATGATTTGGGAAGGAATGCTAGTCATGTATTGATTTGAAATGTTCCTGATATTGTTCCATACTGTATTAACAGGCAATGATTTTTTCGTCAACTTTAAAAAGTGTATCAAAAATTTAAGGTACATTAAGAATCTACTTTTGCAAACACTAATTGTAAGAGCTTTACTATCTATGGTATCTAAAAACGTACTATCTAAAAAAAAA
>VTPC01007692.1:0-23258 GCA_011009095.1 Ignelater luminosus
TCTACCACCAAGAAACACGTTATGTAATGGGCAAAACCAAAAAAAGTGTTTTAAATGCCGACTCAGACTAAAGTCGTGCACACAGCAGCTCAAAGCATCGAAAAAGCGGGGTTTCTCAAAGTAACCAAATACAAATCAAATTTTGATTCAATAAAGAAAAAACTCACTATAAATTTAGAATGACAAAATTGGTATGTAAAAGTCGTTGCGTTCCCTGGTGTGATTCCTTACCAGAAAACATTTTACACAAATAATTCATAGAACGCCTTGATAGCAATGATCACCCTACACTCGAAGCTTTATTTAAACTTACCAAGAGAGTTTATAATATCTTAGTCTCAATATTTTTGCTTAAACGATGGTGGGCAACCACTCCAGTTCGTAATGATAAATTTAAATTTTAATCAGAAAAAAAGAAAATTATTTATTCAGCTCGCCTTTCACTGGTCCAAGTATCTGTTTCACAATACTTGTACAGAACACATACAATTTTAAAAAAATCATGTCAATGCATTTCAGAAAGAAAATAAATGATCAACTTAAAATTACTTTAAGTTGACTAGATACCCCACCAGATTTGGACTCAAGGCGGTAAATGTTCTCTCAGATGTACTTGACGTTTTTGAAAGACAACCCTCGATGATCCTCTGGTGTTTCAATACACGATACAGCATGTAGAAATATTTTTCTGATTAACGCAGAATTATTTGAGCATAAAAACAGTTTCTCAAACCCAACATAAGTGTTCATTACTGCCAATCGCATTTAGACAAGATAATTGAGCAACAACGGCTCTTCATCAACGAAAGCAATCAATATTTACTAGATCTTCAGAACCAAAATAAGGTTAACGTTGTATACATACAAAATGGAGACCTAGAATATTGCAGCTATCCACTCTCAAAGATTTTTAAAAATATTCCCGATTGAATAATTGAAAATAGTCCAGAAAGAACCACTATTAATGGACTTTGATAATTCTTCAACACAACGACATGATTTCTGGGGCAGAACATATTTTACGACGACCCTATTATGCTCGATGGTGGATCTCTACTCTTTTGCGTACTTCCCCCACGCGTCAAACTATTTAAAACTAATATCCATGCCTAACTAGGCATAACTGTACTAAACATTAGTGGAATAGAGGTAGTAAAACGAACATCCCTGCCTGCACAATGGAACGTTCTTTCCCTGTTGAAACTTTGTAACCTGTCGAGGCGGCAGACTTTCCGAGTCTGTAGATGACCCTTAAAGACGGGTTTACATAGGGATCGCATATAAACACATTGCACTCCAATATACGATGGAAATTTTAGATGTAGATTTGCCTAACTTAAAACAAACTTGACTCGGAACAGCGTCTAGCCAACACAATTCCACGAAGTTTAAACAATAAAATTTAATAAACGAAAATGACAAAATATATTTGAAAAATATCAAGATGACGTAAAATTATAAAATAACATTACAATTACTTGGTCCTTGCGGAGCATCTCCAAGAAATGACTTCAGCTTTTTCGGAATCCATCCTGCAGTAATCTTGGAAATGCCCAACTTTTTATGAATTATTTTCTAAATTGTTTATTGAAATGTTCATCACTTCAGCTATTCAGGAAACCTTTATAAATTATTCGGTCGAATAAAATTACATTCCCAACTCTGTTGCACACGTTTATGGAAGTTGCGTTTATGGATGTCCAGGATGATGATCATATTCAGTGAACTTTTTACCTAACTTAAACAGTCGCTCCAAAATTTACCTTTATTGGATGATAAGGCAGACTTACCATAATAGATCTCTTTTGGTTTATTGCGAACGGTGCTCCAAGTCAAGTAAATTCTTACTTGATTCGTACGAGGATTCTCCTGACACATTGAGTTGAGTAACCTTGAGAGAGTCAGTATTAATATTATGTTAGAAGCACATCGAAACGTGTATGAAAATCTCGAAAAGAATTGAATAGTTAGTTTGCTTTAAACTGATTGAAAAAATTCTTGATTGATGATTAATCTAAATGCTTATACAAAAAGAGCTATCTAACTCTAAAAGGAATTATATACTAGAAAAAAGTATAAGTGCTTTAAAGAAATAGAATAAATGAAAACTTGATCCATTGCAAACATCAGTTTGTTTCGTTTATTTTTCATTATATTATTGTATATATGCTATGCAAATAAACAAAAAACTATCAGAAAATATACTATACTACTAAGTGAAATAATTTTGGGTCGTTATTTTTTGCCTAGCTTTTTCAAGCGAAATAATTTTTATAATACCCAATTGAATCAGGTTGCGTATATGTGAAAGATATACAAATTGAAATACCAATTTGTGAAATATAGACATATTGTTGCCGAAGATCATAAAATACAATCAAAAACATTAGTTCTTTCCTAATAAAAGCCGAAATAAACCATTATTACGGAACATGCATGCAATGGAAACATTGGAAACTGTCCCCGTAAGCGAACAATAAAACACGACACAACGAGAAGAAACGCTGCCGGAATAAAACTCTCCGATATGACTACAATGTGATAGCTTGCCTCATTTCCCCTCTCATTTTTTTCCATAATATTCTAAACTGCTCTCATCTATATACTACTACACAATATTCTTATTGTAATCAACATTTACTACATTGTATATTTCGCGAGCAGTCGATGACTGATGAACTTTCACCTGCATTAATCTAGCTTTTAAAAGCTTTTTAGCCTTTTATCTTTACAACATCAATCTAAATTGCAGATTAATGCTTCGCGCTTCGGAAAGCTTAAATAGCTACATCAATTTGCACGTGATCAACTGTTAATCGCTCCTAATTTCTTGTGGGTATAACTAAATGCTTATAATATGTAGACAATTAGGGGTATGCAGATATTTGCTTTGATGTTTGAGTTACTGCAATATATTATCGCAATTAATTTTGAGTGCTGTATATATATAGTGGTTTCCGGCAAAATGGGTTTATCTATTGCATGTAAATAAAGACCATATTGCTTTGCTAATAGATTGTTGTTAAATATAATTATGCTTTGATTAAAAGTTGCATTTAAATTAGCGGTCTTAATTTAGTACTGATTGCACATCATCCAATAGTAAATCTAATAACTCAAGTAATGGTTAAAGAACAAGCTCATAAGTTATTCTTATGAGTAGATTTGGTTTATTCTATAATTAACCAGAATGCGTCTTCAACGTTTAAAATAATTTCAGGTATATAATTTTTTCTATATTTTGCAATGGAATTCTTTCCATATATTATAGAATCTGTATATCTTCAAGATTTATTGCTGTTTATAAAAGTCAATTTGACGAGGTAAAACTTAACCTGAAAGGAAATATTAAAACATAACAAAATAGTAAATAATTACTGCTCACAACATAATCTTTTTCTAAAATACTCCCAGCAAAGGAATCTGTTGCAAATATAACAATTTAGGAAAATAAATTTAATACTATAACATTCTGAAGAAGAGTTTGACATTAAAATAATTTATCTATGAATAACAGGTGAAATCAAGTCTCTAAATCTGTAATTCATCATTACTATGCCTATTCTGGAACAACATTAAGAGATGAATGGCATACAGCTGTTTGGTCATCGAATATTTGTGGATTTTACGAAATGTCAGAAGCTTGCCACGACATCGTAGCCAATAAAGTAGTTTAAGTTTACACAACTTGAAGTTTTTTAATTGTGTCTTAGGTATTTATTGTACAAAGACGTGGGAAGTTTTTTCAGGATCCTACTGCTAAGATAAAAAGAAAAACTCTATTTGGGTTTGCAATTTATAGAGGATATTACGAAAAGAGCAAAGGCAGAGCCAGAATATATAGCGAGAGTTCCCCCAAAGTAAATAATAAGATTACAGCATTACAAAGACCCTCAAGAGAATAACAGATACACGTAGAAACCTAAAAAACTACTAACCAAGATCACACAGAACTGGAGGGAAAAGTGGAAACGAATACAGCAATAGAAAAGGATGAAGAGATGAATAAAAATAGTACTAAGAGAAAAGAACTAAAATCTGAATACGAAATATAAATACACTAAAGGACAAGGATCTAGAAGTGATACAGGAGATGGAGAAACTCAAAATACAAATACTGGGCTTACGTAAAGTGAAGAAAATAGGCTCAGAAAAATTCAGCTCTCAGAAAAACATACCTTATACCACTCGGGAGTGAATCAAAAACAAGAGGCAAAAGAGGATGTTGGTATTTTAGTTACGGCTGAAATAAACAAAGGATCACTAAATTTAAGCCAATATCCTCGAGAATAATGATAATAACTTTGGAGATAGAGCAAGCAATATGATATAATTTAAATCTATACGGAAATAGAAAGAATTGGAGACGTAAAAATAACAGAATTTCATGAAGAGCTGCAGATACAATAGACAACATAAGAGAACTAAGCAGTAAAATTACTATAATGGAAGACTGGAACTCCACAATTGAAAACGATATAAGTGAAGGTATCGACTGCAGTGGAAGAAACGGAGAGAACATTGTAAGCAGAAATAGAGTCCTGATGCTGGAGGTCTGTCAGTCAAACGACCTACTAATTCAAAACACGTTCTGGAAACACACCCTACTGGAAAAATACACATCCATAGCTGAAAGTAGAGGCGCAAACGGTATCATAGATTTTTGTATATACAAGACAAATGAAACCACTGTTCAAAGACATATAAACTAAGAACGAAACCGGAATGGAAACAGCACATAGAACAGTAAAAGCGGATGTAGAGATAGAGATTGGAGAATAAGATGAAAAATATGAGTATAATATAATCAAAATACAAAAACTGGAAAAACCGAAATATAGTAAAGTATATCAGAGAGTAACGGACTACTATTTTAAAAATTTAAAGAAGATGACAGAAGACTGGAGCATTGAGGAGAGATGGAGAATTTTTTAGACGGTAGTACATAGGAAAGCAGAAGAGATATGTGGAGTGGCGAAAGTAAGGAAAACCCAAAAAAGAACAACATGGTGGAACAAAGAATTATAAAGAGAAATAAAAATGAAGAAAGAAGCGTCGAAGAGGTTCAGTGAAACTAGAACAGCTGTAGATAGAGAGAAACACGTAAGACTAAGAGACGCAAAAGACAAAGCTGGGAACAATTTGGAGAAGAAGTGAATCAGGCATATGAATTGAACAACCGAAGTTTCTGGAGTAAAGTAAGAGGACTAAAAGAGAAGAAAAAGAGTGAGAGGCAAAACAAGCCAATTGAAAATAACAACTGAAGAAATATTGGACGTGTGGGAAGAATACTTCACTGAAAAGTTTCCTTGAGCTGAAGGTGACAAAACACGGCCATTTAAAAGAATAGACCAAGAGGAGCAGATAGAAGAAGTAACAAACTAGAGAAGAAGTGGAAGAACGAATAAGGAAGATTAAAACAGGATAAGGGTGTGGTGAGGATAAGATAAATCCAGAAATGTTCAAAGGGATAGGAGAGGAAGGAAAGGGGTTGTTGATAGAAATACTGATAAAGACAGGGAAAAGAAACAAAATACATAAAAGAGCAACCTGCCTTGCCTCAACAGCTTTTAAGTTATATACACGAATAGTGGAAGGAAAACTTTGAAAATCTGTAAAGAATATATTGATGGAAAAACAAGCGGCATACATAAAAGGAAGGCAAACATCTAATATCATATCAATACTAAGAAACTTAACCCAAAAACAAACGAAGCAGGAGAAGAACTGTTTGTCACATTTACAGATCTGAAAACAGCTTTCGATACAGTACAGAAAACTAGGATTTGGAGAGTAATGAGTGGGTTCAGCAGTTGTATAGCCTTCTGTTGGGATGGGTTGTACTTACTAAGTTTAAACGTTATTCAATCTTCAACTGCATAAAAATAATTATTGTAACAATTGTTTCTATACAGTTGAAGTTCGAATAAATTTAGAACTTTGCAGATGGCATGTCGTATCATCTAACTATCTCTTTAGGCCAGTTAGTTTAATACCTTTTTAGCCTTAAATTAAAAAATGGTAATTAGGAGAAGAAGACCTGAATGAGACGGGATGGGAAGAAGGGACTGGGCTGTGCCCATTGTCTGGCCTGGTCAGTCCGTGTGGAAATTTCGAGAGATTGGCAAATCGCAAAAGCAATCACGTGGAGTGATCCATCACCGCAGACGCTTTCGTATTCTTGGCAGTTTCATCGTTGAGCATCTTGATGTTTGTACCTGTAAGATAAAGAAAAACTACAAGGGGGTTTCTAGGGTTTTGTTTTGTTGATAGACCGGGTGACAAGATTGGAGGATTGTTTGTTTAGATCAGGTGAAATTTAGAATATCTAGTGGCAAGTGGGGTGTTGTTTAAGTTGTTTTGGAAATCGTTGGGCAGGTCGAAGTTTTCGGCGAGAAGACTGGAGGGAGAGGAAATGTTTGGATTTTTTCTTTGGTCTTCTTGGGTCTTCTCTGGTTATTTTCGACTGCCCTCTTTACAAAACCGCTACGTCAGAATAGAAGTCTGACATCTATAGGAGGTATTCCATCTAGCTCGCAAATCTTCCCAGAGAGATGAAAGCCATCCAGTCGAACTATCTTCCGAAACACGACCATCTTTTTCCTGGCGGCTATGCAAAAGTGTGAATACGAGTACGCTTGTGGCATTCGGAGATGCCACGCGCAAGTTAACAGAAACAGAAACGAGCATTGCTGACCCGCAGCTCAAAGCGGGGTTGGTCTCAAAAAGACTTTTCTTGGTGGACTTGTTTTGGTATCTAAAGAAAACCACCAGGGTTGGAATCTGTGTCGTCTGCCTTGCAACACCATATGTCCTTAAGAACGATGAAATTTGTATTAATAGCAAGACATTATGTATACCATGTATAGTCTCAAAAGGAAGTGAGCAAACTCAGAAACTGATGCTTTGGTTTGCGATCCCCTGTATTTGCAAATAAAATTGTTAAAGCTGGATAAATAGCCGACTTTTGTAGACTTTCTTTAAATTATTTCTATGGTTACAAAGCACAACAGAAAATAGCTTGCTCTTGCTCTTAAACTTTTATAATCCAGCAACAAAACAAAATAATTATAGTTACGTACTTGCTCAAACAATTATTGAATTATAGTTTAGCTTCTTGTCATCAATGGCATCAATTCAACAAGCCTTATAATATTTCCCTTTGTTAATGGCAGTTCTAGTGAACTAAATTTTAGATGTCGATAACAATTATGTAGGTGCGTATCAAAAACTTTTTACTACGACATAAGCAAGGAACTTTTCATTTTCTCCAAATATGTACGGTGAAGATTGATTTGGCCCACATTCCTCTTTTGAAACCAGTACTGACAACGGCGTTTGGACTATTAGTTGTATCAAACTACAAATAATTTATTTCTGGTCAATTAATATTGACCTTTTCTCTTAACAGAACTCGAAAAATACGCAAGAACTAACAAAATACGAAAAAGCTAAAAGCGAAGAAAAAGAAAAATAGCAAACCCAAATAAAATAATAAAAGTTGGTTTTCCAAGCAATCCATTAACCTCTTTATTCGTTATGAAAGCTAAAAATCACAACCGTAATAGATAAAGTGTATAGCGGTAAAATTATATTAACCAACCATGTAAACACTTGTGGGAAATTAAATACAAGCCTACCTTAACCGCAAAGGAATTCATTCATTAAAAGAACATTTTTCGCTTCTACGTTATTAAAGGGTAATAACTTTTTCTCCTCGTTATTTTTTTTGCTGAAGTATTATATTAGCCCAAAAATTGCTTTACGTGGGTTTACATTCAAAAGGGGGGATATTAATCTCAGACGTTTTTTGGATCAGTCTTTACGAATACAAGAATCTCAATCTTCTATGTCCACTGTATTAAAAGGCCCACTAAAGAGCTTTTATCTCAAAGAAATTACATTTTTCTTCACAAGCTATTACTAAAAGGAATTCTAATCATTTCTTCAACATTATTAATGTTGTAGAACTGGGCATTGACATTTATATTCAATAATTTCATAAAATATCTAAATCATTCTTTGATGTCAAAAACAAATTAAATGTTAAAGTGTTTAAACTAGCAAGCAACTGAAAGCACTCTCTTTCGTTAGAAAAAGAGGAAAGCTTAACAAGCTTTTACAGACTGTACAATAAAGGCCACTAGAACTTCCTCTCAGAATTCAACTCGTTTCGATGAATAACGGCGGGTGCAAGTTCCCTCCACTTATTTTTCAGCTTTAGTTTATATTAAATGAAGGCAATTTACTCCGAATGTAGCGTCTGACAATTTTTAGTTATAAACTGTACAACTTTAATCCAACAGAGTATACTCGCAAAACAAGTGGTAGACAAAGTCAGAGCTAAGATTCATCTGACGTAAAGTTCCTTAGTTTTACGCTACAATGCCTCTTGTTTATTTCTATTGATGTTAGAAGAGCCGAGAGGGAGCATGTATTTACGTGTTGAAACTGTTCGAGTATTTTGAAGCCAGTTAGTGATTAAAATCTCTTGAGGTCCATGTGGTGAGAGAAACTTAAGATGTCTGGGGAAAAGAACTAACTTGGAAGTTGTCGTTCGAGCGATGTACTATACAATTAGGAACAGATTATCTGAATAAATTTTGTAACTTTCTAACAACAGGATTAATTTATCCAGAAAACATTCAATATCCTCATAAATTTAGTTTGCATTTTAAACTAACGTATATCCGTATGAAATAAGAGAAACGTAAATCAAGTTATTTATTTTCGTAAATTTTCATTTTCATTTTGAAGCATTTCATGAATAATATAAAATGCAAAGTTGCCTAAAGACAATGAAGTGGAAATTACGCTTTGTGTTGTTTCTGTAACAAATGACCAGGAGCAATTTCGTTATAAAATGCACAAACGTATGTGAAATGTAGCACAAAACTGCATTAATTACTTAATTAATTTTAGCAAACTGTTTGCGTTTATGTTAGTCTTTCTATGATAATTAATTTTTAAAATTATACCCGTTAGTAGTTTAACATAATCCTATGACAGATTAGTCTTCAAACCAAGTGAAAATAGCAACTGCAAATATTCAGGAGGAAATATTGTGCATGTGCATACACTTTTAATGTAATGATGAAGTAATGTAGTTGCTTTGCAGAGATTATATGATCTTTTGGTCTTTTTCAATCTGGTAAAGCTTCAGATTCAAAAATGCCTAGAGGTATAATTTAGAAAAGTGTCGGCACCACACATTAGGAAATCATACTCGTATTTTTGCTCTAATGAGTTAAAAGAATTTTCGGTTAAAATAAACATGCATGATCTCAACTTCTATGTATTATTTTGCAGAAAATTGCTATTAGGTAGTTTCTGATCATAATCTCTATAAAGGAAAAGCGGGAAAAAGTGTACTTAACACCGTCAAAAACTGTGTAAATTCCCCACTGTAGGTAGTCACTTCTGTCTATGTCAGCCTACGGAACTTTACATTTACTGGTAACGCTGCCAGTTTAGCAGTTCTTAGTTCTTGTAAAAACCTAAAATTGGGCTCAGAGTTTCTTCAGGCTATTACAAATATGCAGATTGCGTTGTTACTTACCAGACTAGCTAGCGGTTGGTGCTTTGGGCATGAGGCGGGGTAGGAGCATACAATTAAAGACGACACATTGAAATTGATTATCCACTTCATCACAATATTAAGAATATGCAGAATGAAAGAGAATAGTAAATAATAGTGTATATATAGTAATAAATATTATATAACCAGCATAAAGCGGGCAAGCATTGACTTTCATTATCCTCCACTGATGAGTCCAAACAAGAACGAAACGATCGTCTGGAGGTATGATAGTCAATGCTTGCACGAATTTTAAAATCTTTGAAGGGAAACAATATAATTTTGTCTTTATTTATTCAATTAAAGTACTAGCTTGAACTGCTCTACTACTCCACTACTCAGATCAGAAGTTAATCTAAAATCTAACACACTTAAAGTTTTGCTGAAAACTAAATTCTTTTTAAAGTTCCTATGTTTGCTATAAAAGCAAAACCTAAAAGAGAATTTTCTAACAGACAACTGTGTTCAAAATAAAAGCTAAACGTAAACACTAAATTACACTATGAGCTTTCTGTTTACCAAATTCAGCGAACTCTAAATGGAAATCTTCCTTATTCACGAACCCTTAACTTAAAAGAACTTTTCTCTCTAATTCAGTATTAGCTGAAACGTAAATCAAACTGAACTTAAAATAAATCTTTACTTCCAGACGAAATTAAGCAACTGCAGAAAGCATACTTTCCCACTTCAGCATGCTTGCCCGAACCAACAGAAAAAATTAACAATAAAGCCAATAGACATGGTCCTATACAACCAAAATCAGTACATGGCTGTATAACAACAAAGAAAAAAAATAAAAACAGTCTATTATTATTAGGTAAAAAACAGTCTATCAGCTAATCCAAAGATTATCGACTTGATAGTTTTTAAAAATATGAGAAACTTTAATGTCGATTTTAACAACAAAAAAGATATTTTGCAGAAAGCTACTACAGAAGGAAATTGAACATAGTAGTGAAGAATCTCCGGTGGATGGCCGCTTCGCCGCCTTAGCTACCACTCTATTAAAGGACATCATGGAGGATGCGTTTGTATAAGATGCTTGAAAGAGTGACCGCCCCGTTGAGCCTACCTCTCAACTAAAGAGTGATCGATCGAAAACACAGAAAACTCATAGAATGCAGGACAAAATGGCAATGTCTACTGACGTGCTCATATCATCTTTTAATCTGCATATGACGAAAGAATTAAATTTGTAACAGTAGGAAGTTCCACAGGGGATTCGCTCTTAGAACTTTTCTTGGTAGAATGTTTTCAGGACAAGCTATAGTTCCGTTTCAAGACGTGACTTCGGACGTTATAGACTGAGGCAGGAAGTAGCACTGGTTGACCAAATATAAAAGACCCTCAACAGTCAAGTTTTCTACAATGACCTAAGGGTCTTTTGAAAGAAGACTCACCTTTTACTAGCGACGGAATATAAACATTGCTTGGCAATCTTTATAAAAAATAAAGTTTTTGTTACCTTTCAGTTTGCTTTTCTTTGAATAAAACTGTTCATGACATCGAATGAATTCTCCAGAAATTACACTCTTAAAACCACATTGAAAGCAAAATTTATTTTGGGCCTTTTTACACTCCTAGAGCCTTGACCAACTCATATTCAGAGTTAATTATAGATAATCTTTGATTCGACATGTCACCAGAACGTGATATTTCTGAAATTTAAAATTATAATTATTGAAATCTATAAGGACTATTAGTTTTTCTTCCGGAAGGCTACTATTACAAAATTTCTTCAAGATAGATTTCACTTTTAAACCTTTGAGACACAAATAAATGGATGATTCATGATGTTAAACCTAACTACAGTTTTCGTAAACTTAACCCTATGCATACCTTATTTAGAAACGTATCTACGAAGACGAAAATTTTTTAAATCGTTGTCATATGCCCATATTACCCATTTTCTAAGACGTTACGGTGTCACATTTTATAACGTCCTTTTTGTAGACTGCTATAAATACACTACACTGCTATTTACTACGTAGCGGTGTTTGGGCATGAGTCGGAGTAGGAACATACCATTAAAGAGTTATTAAAGAATTCTTTCGCTATATGCAATATAAACACCATTAAGGTATCATTTACATTTCTAAATGACCCCTCTAATGGGGCGTATCACTTCTTAAAATTGCTTTGGTCAAAAACAAGCGATATTTGAACTTCCTTGTATTTTTTCCAATCATATCTTTCAGCAGTAGTCAATAGCAGAACAGAAAACTTATTGGTTGCTATTGTCGCAATTGCATTGTTGTTCCACCTCACCAAGCACAAATTTATGGACTCGTCACAGGCAATACCATAGGAACATAGGAACCAAGGACAATGATTCATACGTTTTCGTATGTAAAATATCAAAAGAAAAAATGTTATTAAGAAAATCCTGTGGTGGGATGATGTTGGTGTAGACCAATAGATGTTTTTTCTGCTTCACTTTTGTTTCGAAATAAGCTATAAAGCTAAAGAGATAGCTATCAGATGAGCAAGCAAAGCACTACAATTTAAAACTGAAACGCACTGGTTTGCTAGGAAAAGCTCAACAGGTTTTTTTTTCTATACATTAGTGCTTATACAAGTGCCACTCAATCAGTATTTTCCTCTCTAATTTACTAACTTGACTTAGTTCCTTCTAGGTATTTTTGGAGAACGACTACTTTCTAAGGGGATTTTTATATCTCCAGACTGTCTTACTTGCTTTAATGAATATGTTTGACTTGACTCCAGGTTTCTTCGATGTCTGCTGCTTCCTTCTTGAGGGTTAGTGCTTCGAATCGATTCCTCATCTCGATTTGGTATTCAGACTTTCTGCTTCTCTTGTCGATCTTTTTTGTTCTTAGATGCTATTTTCATTTTAAAATCACCTAAGATTGAGTCGTGATCACTGGTTGCATCAGCTCCACGTCTGTTCCTTACATCCCGTAAAGGCTTTCTAAGATTCCTGCTGATACATTTGAGAAAAATAGAGTTACAAGTCTCTCTCCGTTGTTATTCATTTCAGCAACATTGTGCTGTCTCATCACGTGTTTTAGTCCACAGTTTTCCGATTCAGCTTTAGCATTCAGGTCTCCCATTAAAATAACTATGTCTTTCTTTTTTATTTTCTTTACTGTCTTATCTAATTTATGGTAGAAAGCATCTTTCCCGTCTTGCTTAAGTTAGTTTTTTTAAATTAAAAGAAATAGTAAACGTTGCGTATACGCAAAGCCAGGCCAAGGGAGAGAAAATCAAACTGATCACATCTATATTAGCTAGAACTCAAAAAACAATCACCTAATGGATTAAGAAACAAGAGAGGGCCCCAAATTAATAACGATCCTAGTGATGGCGAGAGTAAGATTAGAGAGATGAGTAAAAATAAGAAAATTGAGTTTAAGAGGCAAAAGTTAAACTTAGACAAATTGATAAGTGATAAGATAAAAGCAAGAGGAGAGATCAAGATAAGAAAATTAGTAGAAAAAGACTGATAAAGGGAAAGCGTTGTAAGATTAGTAGAATAAGATTGATGTAGAAATAAAAAGATGGCGAGGATGCCTTCAGAACATACTAAACACTAAGAAAACAGTTGACCAAAGGTTACTGATGATGCATTCTGACGAATTGCCAATAAATATTAACTGCCCAACAGAACAAGAAACTACAAAAGTAATTACGCAGATGGAAGGCGGCAAAGCCCTGGGAATAGACAACATTAAAACAGAAAGCTTTTCAAGGAAATAAAAAGAGGACTTAATAATAAAACTTTCCAAGGAAAGTGACTTGAAAATCTTTAAAATTTGAACGGTACAACACTGTCGAGCATAGTCAACAAAATTTTCTACAAAATAATTTTAAATAGAATGCTTGATATACGAGGGTGGTCTGAAAAGTTTCCGACCTCAACGTGAAGATGGCAGCACTCGTAAATAAAAGCTACTGAATTTCGTTGTTCATCTGTTGACAGTTACTCACCAAAGTTTCAGCCATTTTGGACGCGCAGTTTTTATGTAACAGTCGTTTGAGTGAGTTGATGTGAGTTTTTTTGTGAAAATGGACAAAATCGAGTATCGAGCTGTCATTAAATATTTGTTTTTGAAAGGCAATACGACTTCGCAAATAAAAGATGAGTTGGATTCTGTGTATGGGGACTCTGCACCATCATTTGCCACAGTGAAATTTTGGGCTGCTGAATTTAAACGTGGCCGTAAGAGCTTGGGAGACGATGAACGTTCGCGGCGTCCAAAAACTGCAACTACCGACGAAAACATCGCCAAAGTTCACCAAATGGTGCTAGACGACCGCCGAATTAAAGTGAGAGAGATAGCGGAGGTTATGAACATGTCAAAAAAACGTGTTTGTCATATATTAAATCAACATTTAGGCGTGAGAAAGCTGTCCGCGCGTTGGGTGCCGCGTTTGCTCACGTTAGACCAAAAATAAAAAAAAATTTTCGGAAACTTTTCAGAACACCCTTGTAGTTGCCATCAAAAAGAGCAGAACGTGTATAGACTAAATTATAAGGTTATGAGTAATAACTGAACAATCATTCAAGTACATGTCTAGCTTTCACTGATTGTCAGATATCATTTGACGGTATAAATAGAGAAAGTGTATGGATCTCATTAAGGCTAGTAAAGAAAGGCTACAACCAATACTAATCTAAGTAAAGTGTTACATAAGGAAAAACTATCAGAACAGTTCGAAACAACCATTGGCAACAGGCAAGATTGCATAATGTCACAAATACTGTTCATTATTGTACTCGATTAAAAAATGCTCTGGATACCAAACAAAGTAGAATCGGATGGAAACTGAACAAAATATTTGAAGACCTTGATTTTGCAGACAATTTATGCTTATTGGCACATAATAACAAGGACATGTAGGTTAAACTAAATAAACTAAGAGTTACAAAGAGTGAGAATGCAAATAAACACCAAGGAAATGAAAATCATAAATATCAATGCTGAAAACTCAAGAAACTAATAGACAGAGATTACCAACGGAAAAAAAATTGGAGTCCAACAAGACAACTGGAAATCGGAAAAAAATTAAGAGAAGAGGGTATGACTGGTTTGTATCCTAAGAAAAGGAAAACAGGAAATACGCAAACAATTCCTGAGGTGGAACCTGCAGAAGAGAAGGAATACGGGATAACCGAAAGCCACACGGAAGGGGTCTACAAGTGTAAAAACTAAAATTGAATTGATTCACACGCTG
Organism: Ignelater luminosus; assembly: GCA_011009095.1. Lineage (NCBI taxonomy): Eukaryota > Metazoa > Arthropoda > Insecta > Coleoptera > Elateridae > Ignelater > Ignelater luminosus. Next base: position 14,777 of record VTPC01007692.1, read on the forward strand.
TATCCCAAGATGAAATAGAGGGTAAAGTTATAATAAAATAAAGAACATTTTGAGTTCAGATATATTGTTAATCCTGCCATCAAACTTTTAATTAACCAGAGGAAATAAATCGGGAAAAGAACGATATGTTATACCGTGTGTCCCACGAAAGATGGAATATAGGGAAAAACCCGTGTAAAATCTTAGGATGAATTCAAGCTTTCTTTGAATATTCTACGAGTTTAGTAACAATACGCGTTATTAAAACGACCAAGCGCCAGAAAAAGATAACTATGATTGAAGCTTTGTGCCCACTGTTCTTTTTTAGAGGACATTCAGAGAGTACATTTCCAGCACACCAATTTCGCGTAAATCTAACGATGAAAATAAAAAAGTTTGACAAAAGTTTCTTTTAAGTAATAACATTGTATTACAATTAATAGTACACTTGTTTTCACAATAAAAAATTACTTTATCATTGCATTGGTGTATTATCTATGAAATTAAAGTTTTATCACCCAAAACCAATACAACGTTAAACTTCTGCGAACCTCATGTTGACTGTAACTAAACGGAAACATAACATTTTTATTGTTATTACAGTGAGAATTGCCGCGTTCAGCCAATTGAAGGGACATTTAGCAACTTTCTTAATGCTCACGAATCGTGAGGTGTATTACTGTTTTATCGGAGCTCAAAATTGGTTTACTTATAGGTTATTCAGTTCTCTATAATAATTTTATTTGCGTCATCTTGTATAAAATAAAAAAGTTGATTAAAGTATAATCTTTGTAGCATGTATGCACATTGAATTTAACAACGTATTTAAAATGCCAGCTTGGTCTTTTACGAGAAAGAAAAGAATATAAAAGTTCCGACTCTTTAATTGGATTTAGTCCTTTTTCTTTACAGAATTTTTATTGTTGAGTGTTTTGAATTTAATGGAAGCAGTCGACGCAATTAAATTAGTGTTTAACCTAAGGGCACCTTTACGGATAATAGCTAATGCTTATTTTGCTTATAGTATGGTTAGTAACTAGCGAGGATTTCTCGTCGTGATGTATTTATCACTGGTCGAGTTGACAGTGGATTATGGAGTGACGTTTACCAGGGTTAACCCCAATCGTCCGCTTAAATGACCAGTGAATGATACTTAATTAAGTATAATTTAAAGGACGCAACAACGTTTGACGTCTTCTATTCTATAAATTCTGGTTGATTTATGTTTGAACTTTAAACTCGCACTAACGCATTTATCATTTTACTTGGTCTAGCTTAATCCGTTTGATGCATTTACCTTGCGGTTCGGTAGTAATCAATCATTTAAAATTATGGTTACATTAGCGTTTAAACACCCCCTTTTTCTGACCTAAACATAATTATTACTGGAAAATTTTAGAAACTTCATCGTGTGAATTTTCAATTTCTAAAGTGATAGGCGCAACACGAGGTAAAGCAATTAGCATCTACAATTCACGTCGATAAATTTTAGGGGACCTTTAATTTGTATTTCCACAGGATTTGCATACGATAATATCATTTAGACCTAAATGGTAATACTGTTACTCGTTTAGCCAATTAAAATTAATGGATAGTCTTTGTGATTTTATTTGTTTTCGATCGCTTTTATGTAAGAATTACAAAAAGCCGTGGGATGTTTACATGTGCGTAGTGTTTAAACTAAAGCTAAAACTTGCCTTGGGTTCAATTAGCTAAACCTACATGCTTTAAAAAATTCATTAGCCTTTAAACAAGTTTAAACAATAGCCTTGAATGGAAATCCACAATTACTCACATTAGTATTTATTAAACCTACCTTTACCAATACAGATTCGGTTTCTTAACCTGAAACATAAATACAAAAACAATTAGAAAGCACTGAATTTGTATAATTTATTAGTAAAGTCTTAAGTAACGTTTACAGCTTAAAATTACAAAGGAAATATTAAAAGCTTAGCCTTCCTTGTTAAACAATGACCCTAATCTTGAAAATCAAAAAGTCTTTGAAATCCTACAAAAATTGTAGTTTAATTTAAAATGTTTATTCAGAGAGTTATTTTAAGTTTCCAAATTTCCGACTAGTTTAGAAACCAGATAATGCTGACTTGAGCATTATAAACAATCAACCACAGCCATTACAAGAAGTTGTGATCTAAGAATCCTTTTAATCAGTTCTAAAGTTTTGGAGTGTAAGATTCGACAAGGTTCACCGAACGATAATGAGGGAGCAATACTTTAAAACTTTACTATCTATTATAAAGATTTTGAAAATGAGGCAGTGATAACACAAAGTTCAATTGAGTGTACTAATTCAAAACAATATGAAAACCAAAGCAGCGCATATGATAAAACTTGATATACGTAATTAGACTATTTTGATAGTTGAGAATCTGGAAGCATAATCGACTTTGTGAAAATGCAAGACGTAAGCTGCAGAAGTGCAAAATAAATTTCGTTTCATTTAGATAATTACAAATGGTAATTAAAAGTGTTTGGAAAATTTTAGATTTTTTGCTTGGGCCAACGTTTCTAAATCTACGCTACACTTTATTTACAGAAGTCACTATTTGACAATCCTCACGGTATGTCCACGAGAATCGGTCACCAACCCATTCCTCTTCTTGTATTTCACCTTTCTCGTCCTTATCTCTTTGACTACCTTTTTCAGACTTTACTCGTCTATACAAATCAACAAGAAGAAATTCAGAAAGATTGTGATACTTTTTCCAGTGGGAATGGAAAACCTTCATTGTATAAATTACAAAAACGGGGATACCGCTCTGAAAAACTCTGTTTTAAATTTGTTTTTACTCACGAGACCACTCTGAGGATAAAACGGATTTTGTTGTGGTCTACAATGCTAACCAACATTAGTTTATATTTGAACTTTTATGCTTACAAGACTGAATCAATGTCTATTATTGTTTGCTTCTGTCTTAACCTTTTAATGGCGGCATGCACCTTGAATTTTCTGTCTGAAACTTATCAATTTTTGATATGACACACTAGAATCACATTTTGCACATTAATTTTAGCATTGATTTTATAGTTTGAATGTAATACTATGTTCTCATTTTGGAAGCGTTGGTATGTATGCATCAGAAGATGATGATGATGACGATGATGCATCTTCGAGGCGTTTTTTCCGCGCTGATTGTGGTTTTACCAAACTTATTGCAACTGTACGTCGAAATTGTAAATGGCTTTTTTCTTATTATTGAAATTTTAGTAAAACCGATATGCTGGTAAAACAGTGAGATTTAGAGCATATGCGAAACGATTTTACTTAGATCTCAATCTTGGGCAATAACTGTAGCACAAAGTCGATCGAAAAGATCAACTCTTCCCATGCCTTCATTATATTTTTTTATAGCATGTGGTTGTGGGAAATCCCTTTCAGCTTTTCTTTTTACCCTACTAAAGGCTTGATGAACAGGTGTTACACTGTAATAATTACTTCCTTCAGTTAACTATCGCGCTATCGATCCATTTCACAAATACTATGTTGTCATCAGACCTGTAGTCATATGAACCTCTCCCTTGTTTTTTCAGTTCACTAGTAGAAATTAGCGGACATTTGCTTTTCCTATCTTCCCGAATCGTGCCACTAGCTCGAATATTCATCAAGGAGGTTTCACAGAAAAGGAAATAACTTGAAAAGAGATTATGAAAAAACACAACGTGCTGTGAAGGAGTTTCAATAACTGTTAACATCTTTACAACACGTGCACCTAATGGTTTTTTGTTGATATCAGTTGATCTTCTGCAGTATATGGCCATATTGTAATCCATACCTTGGATTCAAACCGGATTGGTTTCTTGTTATAAACATCTTGGCAGAATGGTGCCGATTATAGGGCACCAAAGCCTTGTCAATGTTAAGCACTTTGTAAAAAGAAGAAACCTTTGCACTTTTGCAACTTCTAAATTTTCTAATTTTTGGTTATCGCCTACATAAAAGTACCGTTTGATATGTATAGTCTTAGAAACACTAGAAGTCTTCAGCTGTAGACCAGTCATCATTTTCACTAGGAAGATTGTGCTAACTGCTGATCAAAATCAAAACTAAAAACTGGAGGATCTCTTCTTCAAAAATGGCAAAATTATACTTGCATTAAACTCGTTTGGCATAAAAATTTGTTTGTCTGATTATATATGAAACTATTTCTGGTGTCCAACATAAGGAAAAAATGAAGAAGGATCAACTTTTGGAAGACCAGCTACACTTGTTTGTATAGCCAAGCTCTCTGATCCTCACTAGAGTCACTCTGATGAATTTCAATTTCCTTGGCAACTTCTTGCGGAAATTTCGATTTGCTCAATACTTCGTTTTCAATCTTCTCCTCATTGTTTTCGACATTTCTTTGTTACCCTGCGTTTGTGGTAACATTACAACAACGTTACTTTTTCTGAAATAGATGCTCCTTCATCGTTCAGAACATCACACAAGAACTAGTATCTAGTATTTTTGCCACTAAAAGAAATAAGAAAACAATGCAAATAACTATCATTTGAAATCAAAACAAAACTTATCCATAAAGTTTTCTACAGTCCATTCCTCTTCCTTTTTAGAGAACACACCATGAAATAAACGTGGTAAATTCAAAATGAATGTAGAGAAATACAACAACGAATGCACTAATGAGTAATAATTTGCAAAAACGATAGGTTTAGCGGTTGCATGTTTGTTATTGGTTTACCGGAAAAACCTACCCTGTACATGCCAACGTTTCCAGAATGGGGCATTTATATTTATCAGAATTTTACTCAATGACAGCGTTTTATATTACCGAAATACATACCCTGAATGACATATTAGTACATAAACTATTATACAAAGTGTTCATAAACGTTTCTGCTTTTGAAAAATGGTAATGGTTCACTTTATTGTACCACAGATCTCTTTTGATATATACAATTAAAAGCCAAGACTAGCAACATTTAAAAACTTGCATCAAGAAAAAATTTAATAAATTTGGAAATTTGGGATTTCATTTAAAAACTAAACAATAAGGATTAAAGTCCCTGATGTCGACATTATGTAAATAAATGTTTGGAAGAATTAGCTCATTTTTTGCTTGCTTTGTTTAATGACATCTGCTAGTATACTCATGAACTTGAAAGAGATCTAGAAAAAAGTGAAGAAAATTCTGGATAGACCAGAAAGTCTTTAGGAAATGTACGAAGAAATTCTTATTAAATTCTGTCTTTTTTAATTTTATGAATTACAATTTGATTCGCCTACTACATGGTTATAAAATACACAACGTCATCTGTTTTAAAAGGTTTACGACCCTTCTTGGTGGTCGTGGTCTCTAATAGGAGAAAGCTGATTTGGATTACAATTTATGGCAAAAATGTGTTTGGCTTATTGTTTGCTATTTTGATTGTTGACAAAACTGTCTTGGTGTATAATATTTGCTGCTAATGGGTTTGGTAATCTCATCAAATTGTTTTTGCCTGAGTGTAATTTTTATTTTCGACCGTTTAGATTGCTTAGTAAAAATATATATGTTGCTGACATTTCTCCTTACATCCCTCCGACATTTTGGCTCATTACTCTTCCTTTCCTATTTTTTTTTGCTTTTCACGTATATTGCTGTCTACAGAAACGTTGCAACTTTTGGCTTTTCAAATAGATTTAACATCAGGGTTGTTACTTTGAAAGACTCATGAAGATTTGAAAAGTCTTTGTCTCTTAAATCTGATAAGATGTCAAAGCTCCTTGTAACTTAATGAACTGCTCTGTCTTGTAAGGCATCTTTGAATGAGATGCTCGATTTCTTCTTGCGGTATAGCGTTCTAAGGAACCTGAATCGCATTTCTAAGACGCTATCGATGATAACACGACAGATCTATCAGGGGAACAAGTAACTGATTGAATTTTCTGTCCATTATATCCCATACATGTTTTATGGAAGATAAAAAAACCTTGCGGTGGTATTAGATTTACGAAAGAATTTTGTAGTGACATAGAGTCTCGTGTTATCCTACTGGAAGTTTAGAGTTTTCTAGTCTTTGGCTATAAGATGTTGTAGGAGGTTCTAAGACATTGCAGCTGTTCTGAAAATTCAAGTTCCCTTTCAGAAATATCCTATGGTTTATCAAACCATAAGTGTTTGTTCAAGTGCCACCCCCTGTTTCATACGATATTTTCTCTTTTACGTCCATTGTTAACCCACAAATAAAATTCAAATTCGTTATTAAACACGACTTAATCTAATCCACTGGGATACGTTCCTGGCACCACAGTAGTCTTGTTTGCCTTGGGGACGATAGAATTGAAGGCCAAAAAGCCTTATTCTGTTGTAAATTGAGAGATGTCTGCTAGCAGTCATTGACCTGACAGCAACTGACCTAGTGGTACTGACCCAGTCCCTAAGAGTATTAATTCTTAAGAGACGTTGCATTAACCCTATGAGCAATTTTCGTAAGAGTCATTCCTGCTACTCGCATTTCTATTAGTGTATACTCTCATTCAAATTCATTTAACCGATCAAAATTATTGCCTTTCAAAGTAATGTTTTAAAGGCAATAACAGCAATAAAGCTAACACTTGAAGCTTTAAACAAGAGCAATAACAAAAAGTGACGGTTTAACTACATAATTCATCAAAACAAAATTTTAAAATATATTGATGTTACCTAGGTGTTACGTTTTTAATGCTACAGAGTATATTCAAAACGATATGCAGAGTGTCTTTTGAGACTGGACTGTAATGTAATTAACTGTATAGAATAGTAAACGCTGCTGCTTTTATACAAATTTTGTCGGCGGAATGAACTAGAATATACCTACACAAATAGTGAGATAACTCGTTAACTCTTCTTCTAGTAAGGACAGATATTTGGATACCAAAAGGAATTTCTTCAGTCAAAGTGATAACATTCTGGCTGGTCGGTTGCATGTGGTTATTCCCATTTGCAACAGCGTATGCCATCCTCGAAGTAGCAATAATTGTGGTTACCGGCGTTGGTAGTAAAGTAATTCTTGGATAGTACGTTTAAAGATCTAGCCTTAGCAGTGGAGGTGAGAGATCAGCGACGTTATTGATGTAGATGCGATAGAAGACGACTGTAAATGTGATAGTTATTGTAGTGGAAGGTAATGATGATACAAAAGGTGGCCTTAATGGCTGTTGGCGAATAGAAATTGGCTTTTAAACCGCAAAGGAGAATTATGAATATCTATCAGAAATGTGTAGCCGGGTGCCTATGGATCACAAACATAAGAAAACTTAGGTTAGCAGTGTTAGCATTGAGATATCTGACCAACTCAATAATTTTCCACTGGGGATGCCAAAGATATTTATTATTATATTTCAAGATAATTACAAGCTGTCCAATTGTATTTTGGAAGCTGTTTGGTGTTCATGCTAGGAAGCACTAGACAAAATAAATATTTCCAGCGTTCATTCAAATGGATGTATACTGAGTAAGCAGGGTGCCTGAGAGTGGGATTTACCAGGTGTATACCTATGAAATGAGACTTTCAGCTATTAGACCACAGATGTCGCTAGGAGTATTTTTAAACTGTCCCAAATGTCTTATTTTTTTCGTCTGTCATCTGTCAACAATATTCAATTCATTGTTTGTGATGTTTCATACAACAACGCATTTTTTTCGCTCTTAAAAATGTCGAATTTCGTCCCTTCAAACTACGATTTGCGGACATCGTTGATTTTCTGTTATCAATTGAAGAAAAAACGCTTCTCAAGCTCATCAAATGCTTATAGAAGCTTACGGTGGACATGCTCTAAGCAGAGCACAGTGCTTCAGGTGGTTTGAAAAATTCCGAAGTGGTGATTTTAGCGTGGAGAACGAGGAACGTGGCCGGCCACCGAAAAAGTTTGAGGACACCGAATTGCAAGCATTGTTGAATGAAGATGATGGTCAAACGCAAGAAATGATGGCAGAGCAGTTGGGAGTGACCCAAAAAACCATTTGCAAACGTTTGAAAGACATGGGCATGATTTTAAAGGTCGGAAGATGGGTGCCGCATGAACTGACTGAAAGGCAGCAAGAGAACCGAAAAACCACTTGTGAAATGCTGCTCTCCCGGTTCAAAAGGAAGTCTTTTTTGCATCGAATCGTTACGGGTGATGAAAAATGGGTGTATTTCTCCAATCCCAAGCGTAAACGATCGTATGGTCCGCCCGGCCACAAGCCAAAATCAACGGCCAAACCAAATCGCTTCGGCCGCAAGGCAATGCTGTGTGTTTTCTGGGATCAGCATGGTATGATTTGGTACGAGCTATTAAAACCAGGTGAAACAGTTGACGGTGCACGCTACCAACGACAATTGGCCGATTTGAACAGCGCTATACACCGAAAACGCCCAGAATATGCCGATCGGCGTCACAAAGTAATTTTTCTTGATGACAATGCACCACCACATCGAACAAGAGCGACCCGGGAATTGGTGGAGACGTACGATTGGGAACCGCTGGTGCATGCGGCTTACTCACCAGACTTGGCGCCTTCCGATTATCATTTGTTTGCAT
>VTPC01007694.1:0-23944 GCA_011009095.1 Ignelater luminosus
TCATAAAGATACTAGACCGTTTGATCAACTCTTCGTCCGAGCTCTGTAACGTGCTGTATCTAAAAGCCTAAGTTGTTTAGAACATGTTATACATTTGTATTAACCTTTTTTTTTCTGAAATACATCAAAAAAGGAATTCTTTAATTATTATCGAGACGCAGAGAGCTTACCTTGAAAAATAAGAATTGCACACTTTTGCCACTAAAATAATAACCTTTTGGCTATATTTGAAATTGTTAAAATCAGTTATAATTTATGCAAGGACAAGAATTTAGATCTCTTAATCACCAAGCAAGCAGATTGTTTCCTCCAATTTGGTGACCTTGTCGAAGGTAGGGTGATATAATATTTACCCAATAATTATAAAGAAGGAAAAAATAAAAAAGTAAAAAAAAACGGAGTGTAACGCATAACAGTGGAGATTTGAAAGCAATAGCTACTTCTTGATAATCACTAACGACTTTATTTAAAATTTCTAAATTACGAGGGTGGTCTGAAAAGTTTCCGACCTCAACGTGAAGATAGCAGCACTCGTAAATAAAAGCTACTGAATTTCGTTGTTCATCTGTTGACAGTTACTCACCAAAGTTGCAGCCATTTTGGACGCGCAGTTTTTATGTAACAGTCGTTTGAGTGAGTTGATGTGAGTTTTTTTGTGAAAATGGACAAAATCGAATATCGAGCTGTCATTAAATATTTGCTTTTGAAAGGCAATACGCCTTGGCAAATAAAAGATGAGTTGGATTCTGTGTATGGGGACTCTGCACCATCATTTACTACAGTGAAATTTTGGGCTGCTGAATTTAAACGTGGCCGTAAGAGCTTGGGAGACGATGAACGTTCGGGACGTCCAAAAACTGCAATTACCGACGAGAACATCGGCAAAGTTCACCAAATGGTGCTAGACGACCGCCGAATTAAAGTTAGAGAGATAGCAGAGGTTATGAACATGTCAAAAGAACGTTTTGAACTGCTTGACCATCCGCCTTACTCACCAGATCTAGCCCCAAGCGACTTCTTTTTGTTCCCTCATCTAAAAATTGCGCTTGGAGGGCAAAGATTTTCGTCAAATGAAGAGGCAATCACCTTCGTGAACAATTATTTTGCAGAGAAAAATGCCGAGTACTATTTGGACGGGCTACAGAGATGGGAACATCGCTGGGAGAAGTGTGTAGAGTTACAAGGAGACTATGTTAAAAAAAAATTTTCAGAAAAAATGTCTTGTATCTTTGTTAGGTCAGAAACTTTTCAGACCACCCTCGTATACACCTTGTGATATTACTTATGTTTGTAAGATTAGAAACTTTATAGTCTAATAGCATGTCATTATGATCAAAAATTCTTTAATGGTTTTGCTCGTTGAGAAATTTGCAGTCTCTTAAGACAAGTTAAAAATGTGTTTGGCATGCCAGTCAGGTACTTGCTAGAACATTGTTATTAATTTGTTAATACGCAATGTGTTTTAATTATATGCAATTTTTAGTTTAACAGATTTGTCTGTTGGCTTAGTTTTGTGTGAAAGTACCATAAATATGTGACAAATTTGTTAAGAGATAAAGATTCATCAAAAGCAGTTTTTATTTGAGTCTCAGAACTGGTTGGGTTTCATTTGTCATCAATAAAGCTGGGATTATATACAAAATTCATAGTTTTGAAGGGTTTGCATATTGTTGTCTGTTACGATAAATTTTTGTAACTTTTTAAATTATCGGTCTAAATTGATTTTTAATCTTGTTCGCAGGCTTGCGTTGTAAATTTGGTCTAAAGTAAATTCATTTGGAAGCTCTGGGTTATATCTTCTCTATAATATTAGTTCGCATTCTTCCATTTCCGCTTTCAAGTTCACTAGCAGACATTACATACCATAGGTTAAATACTATCTGACATAACAAAGAATTTGATGCCCAAGGTAATTAAGTATACAGTTTAGTCTTTTGTCAGTCTTTCTCTCAAGTCAATGTTTGATCTGTAGACTATCTTCGACAAGAGCCCGTTTTTGTTTTGTAAATTGTTTTTAAATTTGGAACAGAAATTTTGCTTTTTCTTTTGAATTTTGATTGTGTTCGTTGTAACTGTACATAACCTTGATTACAGACCAAAGTTTTTGACCTAGGTAAATATTTAAATGAATGTTTAAGATGGGTTAGTCCAGTTTCATCTTTCATTTGCACTCTTTTTAGTTTGACTCGTCAATCGATTATTGCAAGATAGCTACCAGAAATTATTTTTCTGAATTTGAGCTTGACTAGTCTTACAATATATTGCTAATTTGTGTTATTGATTAGGTCAGCATTGCTTTTTAAAGAATTGGCTAGCTTCAAACCCAGCATTGTAACTGATCTATCGTAAGTTATCGTTTTGGTTTTTGATTTTGACTTTTCATGTCGGTTAACTATGATTTATTTTGTTGTCGCATCTTGTAACGGGAAAATGCTCAAAAGTATGCACAAGTCCCGTCCAGACCAATAGAAGATGTTAAATCCCGTAGCTCATGCCGCAGATGAGGTGGATTCTCAAATGAACTTACCTAATCTCACACAAAGAGAAACTCACCGACTTCCAAAACTCTTACTAACTAATAGATGTTCATAAAAAAGGGCGCCAGCAGTCGTAGATGGAAGGGTTCTGATGGTCGGTCACGCGACTACTCGTGAATCCGACACCCTGTATATAAGCCTCTTACGAAACCTCACCCCTGTGTGTAACTTACCTCGTGGAAGCTTTATTAAAACTCGCTTTAGCGTTTCGCAACTGAGACTCAACACAAACAAAAAGCTGTAGAAACACTGTATAAGCACTTGATTTGTCTTAACCAATTTTGACAAGGAAGTCCTCTGAAGACTTCCTTCTTTTTCAAAAAAAAAAGACCAAGAAAGAAATACCAGATTGATATATTTACTTCTCTTTTGAACAAAGGTATCTAGTCTATAAATGAAATTTGGACTAAGCACCACCGTGCTTTTTAATAGCTAAACAAACAAAGTAACGAAATTAACGCTGCTTATCTGGACCAGAGATCCACTTACAAAAAAAAAACACAAAACGTGAATAATCGACCTTTCTTACATTTATTAAAACAATAATAAAAATGGATTAAACACACACAAACAAGAATATAAAAAAATAACAAAATAACTCTACAAAAGAATATCAATAAAGGGTATGAATTAATTTTTTTACTGGAGAACAAAGTTGATACACAAATAAGAAAATAAAAGGAAAAAAACAAGTTACTACAATAAACAAAAAGAAAATTTTGAAATAGCAACAAATAAACTTTATATCTAATAACAAAAAAAAACAGTAGCCAAAAGTTATTATTTATATTGCAATAATTTAACCAACACCAGCTAAAATTCCTGGGAACGTTCCTGTTACAAATTAGTTAAAAATATTAATGGTGAATATTATAATTTAATGAGAAAAGCGAAACTGATCTTGCCTAAGCAAGGTTTTCGTATGGAATATTTCACAAATTCCACGTTCTCCTAGTCTTTATCAAATGAAACAATCATAAAAAACTCAAATAACAAAACAAAACAGGTCTTTCTTACTATAATGGCAATCTTCCTTCCAGGTGTTATATGCAGGTCTCTGATTTCCACGATAGCAGCTAATCCACGTAGTATTCGACGCAAAATTTCACGTTCACCAATGTTCAAGGGAACTTAGGTTTCAACAAACAATCACTGTTGTTAACAATAACCAAAAAGCACAAAAACAAAATCCAAGTGTTTATACACAAACTTTAAAAATAGCTAAAACCACTTTGTGTCTCAAACGCTCTTTAAATTTACTTAGTCCATTCGGATTACGGAGCTTCCAAGATGTAAAACACACAGATCGACGCTTTACGGGGCGGGAAGTTTCTGTTCTCGACAGGCCCTTTAACGTTGCACCAACGGAACCAAAATTGTTGCGTTTCTACCCTCTACAATTTCTGCTTCCTGGAGGACACCAGCGTAATTATATTTGGGTTATACATTCCCCACGATAACGAAATTTATAAGCGTTGCTGTTGGTAAACAAACCACTTTCTTCCGCGACTATTGCGCGTCTCTGACACGAAGAAATTACGATTTCTTCAGTCCGATCTCTTTTCTAAGAAGATCGCTTCACTTAATTTGGTTTGAATCCAATTAGGGGATGTAGAGGTAGACGCCGAAAATTACCACACGTTGGTTCAAGTCAACAGCTATCAACGTAATCCCTTACCTCTGCGTTCTTTGTTACGCAGTTCGTACTTACGGAAGTGGGGTTAAAAAGTCGGATGCACACCCTAATAGGTCAAAATATGAATATTCTAATGAGACAGTGGAAAATTTCCATTGTAGATTTACCAGCTTAAACCTGGCTCAATCGAGACGGTGCGACTTTAATTTTTGCGACTAAGATTCCCAGAAACCTGATAATGGAAAGCAACGAAAGACACGTCTGGGTGTCGAGGCCACAAAGTTATCAATTCTTTAAAATAACATGGTAACAAACATTCGTTTAATAAAACAATTTAGATATTGCGCGTCAAGAAAACAAATATCTGAACGAAATTGAAAAACAGGGGCTGATTTAGTGCAAATTTTTAAAATAACATTACAATCTTTTAGTTGATTACTGTGACGACTCTTAATAACTTCGGATCTTTCAGACCTTATAGTGCTTTAAAAACTGTCTAAAAGAGTGGTTTCTTTCATATCGTATTGTATAAAATACTGTATAATACTCCTTGCTATTGCATTTCTTGATTTTGTTGTTTTGCTCTTTTGGAGTAAACTAAATATTATTTGGCGTACCTAGCTGACTAAGAGAACTACCAAGTGAACTTCATTGTTTGTTGCAGTTACCTTAGTTGTGGAAATCGTCTTGAAACCGTTTTTGCAAAACAATGGAGTAGGGTAAACTCTATAGTTATTGGCCTCTTAAGGTTTTTGTAGATCATTTTAGGTTTATTCTAATTCGTGATTAGTAATAAAACTTTTATATTATATACCATCTTGTTGCTTAAAATCTCCTCTTTTACGTAGTGTGCACAGGAAAGCTGCATCTTTTTGGTTGAATTGGTAATTAATAAATAACATGGAAATTATTGCTTAGTTTCAGTTATTGGCCATTTTGGTATAGAAATTGGCCACCCACAAGACAGTTTATTGGCCGTATCGATTATTATTTTCAATAAGGAAAAATAGGTAATACCTAATAGGTATAGGTATAAATAAATAAAAAACTTGTGTAACAGTGTTTTACATTTACAATATCTAAATATTAAAAAAAAGCAATTTGAAGGAAAAAATATTTTAATAATAAGAATAACCTCAATTATTCACATGGCACAAAAATAAAAATAAAACATTGTGTAAGTTATAAACATTATATAAAAATAAACAGAAAAATCTTATTACTAAACCTACACAAAAACCATAGATTACATTACTGAAACATGTTTGTAGCATGTTGCTTACAGAAAAGATTGTTGCAGATGATCTGAAAAGTTGTATGGAAACTTTCTTTCTACACATTTTGTGTGGTAACTCCTTATGCAGTTTTTACATTTTATACCTGGTTGAAACAATGTTATATTATTCGTACATGAGTAGCATAACCCTCGCTTGAGTTTTTCGTGTTCTTTAAATTTCAATTCATCTACATTTTCTTCAAATAGCTCTCTTGTAACCTTCTGAACTTCATTTTCGTTTTGGATATGTTTCTCATCAGATGGTGGGTCATAATTCATTGCAATGTTTTTAATTTCCTGTTTTTTGCAGACAGCACTGCCGGTGATATTTTAATATCGGAAATAATGTTAATTTTCTTTTCCTCTTTTGTCGTCGAATCTGTCTTAGTGTTTTTATTTTTAGATATCTTCTTTTCTTTAACCTTAGGGTTCATTTTAGACGTTTTGATTTCTAATTCTTTTTGTTTTAAATTTCTTTTAACTTATCTTTCTCGTTTTTGATTTTCTTTTTTCTGTAATTTACTTTCCTTCTCATTTTATTTTCGATCATACGGGTGTTTCCAACCGGAAGATGTTATTACATACAGCATCTTCTTTGTGCTCCTTTTTCCTTTCCTTTCTGGAGTTTTTGGCCAATAAAGATAGTCTTCTATGTTGCTAGATCTAGTATCCAAGAAATTACATTGCTCAATGTTTGCGTCGTAATTAATTAGGTTAGTCTTCTCCATCCCCGTATGACTCATTTCTGGGGTATCAATAAAATTATTAACAGTTAATTGGTGTTCACTTTGAGTTTGCACATCTGTTTGTGATTCATTAGTAGTCTTATTTGTCTGCTGCCATCCTTACAAGTCAACTTCTTCGATTATTATTGGAATATCATTAATGTCAATATCATCTTTGTTGTTACTTATAACAGACGTGTCATTAAAGTAGTCTATTTTAGTTTTGTTTGATTTGTCTTTTGTTCTGGATCCTTCTAAGTCATCGTCTACATTCGTTCCATATAAATTTACGTATTCTGTGGGAATATTAATTAAACCAGAAGTCAGTGCTGTATCTTGTAAGTTATTTTGCTTTAATACCTCTCCACTTCCCATCTGAAATTCTCTTCAAAGTTTGAATAAAATAATAAAATCATCTTCATCGTCATTTTGCATCAAATCTTCAATTTGTTGGAATTTTTGTAGTCGATTTTGTCCTACAATATTTGTGAACTATGTGTAAGATAACGTACAAATAGAAAATACATTTTGAGTTGTTGATTTGATTGATGTTATTAGTTTTGCCAAGACATTTACTAAAATCTATGGCGTCTGCGTTCCATGGAAATATCTTACAAGCTTTGAAGCCATGTCTGGTTTTACTACTTCACCTATCACGATCTTTAGGATAGGTACAAGATTTTCCTTAGATATTTGTTCAGCAAGATGATGCCGTTTCCAATTTACAATTCCCTTTCGCCAACCGTCTTTCAAAGGCTTAAATGTTGATACATCATAAGGTTGAATAATTCTGTTTGCATTAGGATATAAGGCAATTAGAACTATCTGCAGTTCTGTACATAAATCGCTGAGCTTTCTGTTCAAATGTGTTTTATGTCCGTCCACAAATAGTATAATCGAAAATTCAATATTTTGTTTCTTAACACTTGGATAAAATACATTGCTTACGTATTCATAAAATATCTCTCTTTTCATCCAACCAGTATCACTTTTGCTATGCCCCAATCTCCCGAAACACTATTAATAATTTCTCTTTTAAGTCTTTTGCATAGATATATTACAAACGGTGGCATACTATCGCCCGATGCATTGTATAAAAACATGACAGTGATAGAAGACTTTGCCTGGCCTGAATCTATTTCATATACGTTCTTTGACCCTTTCGAAGCAACCACCTTGCTTTTTTGAGCACAAAGTTGGAATCCTGTTTCATTCCCATTGAATACTCTTTTTGGGTCATTTAGAATATGATCCATTTTTTTTCTTCGAGATATAAAAAAATGGAACTAAACCATTTTCTGATATCCGGTTCACTAACGTTTGCAGAAGCAGCAGCTTTTCGTTCTGTTAGTTCTAGATTGCGACGTAAAAATGCTTTAAACTAGCTCTCCCTAGGGCAATTATCTTTAAATGGATTAGGCCGAGAATTCTTTTCTAAAAATTGCTTAACTGACCAAATGATGTCCTCTTTTCTGCGCCGGAAACCTTTTCTTTGGCAATCAATAATCCAGTTTACCATTTTTTTTCTTCAGCATGCGTTAAAACAGAAGGAGGCTTTCGTAAAATTTCCAGATATTTGAAACTGCAATGTAGGACCCGATATATTTAATTGCATTTAAAGCATTTTTCAAGTCTTGGTCAGAGTATTTCTTTTTATATTTTTTTCCAGGTAGTGATTTAAGCATTTTTTTACAAACTACAACGCTCCACTTATTTCATAAAAATCTATAAAAAAGTTTTTTGTTAGTTAAAAGGGAAGAACAAAGAAAGAATAAATAGGGGCCAATAACTGTCTGTCGCAAAGAAAAACTTACAAACAGTTATTAACTTAGAGGCCAATTACTGTACTTTAGTACGTTATACCACACCAGTTATTGGCCCTCTAGAATTTTTCATTTATGATAAATTTGAGGTTAGAAAACTAACGGAAAAGAAAACTTTAATTATTGGCAAATATAGCGAAAACTTCATTTAGCTTATAAATACAATAAATCTATATTATCAGATCAATCATTTACGTATCGGTCTTAACCGAATAGTTAAAAATACGACTTCTTTTAATGGCACAAATTAGAACATCAGAATTATCGTCTTCCGCTTTTGACATAACTGATGACAGTATTGGCAATGTAACCATAAAATATTCTAGAATATTAATACCACTATCAAATATTAAATTATAATTTATAAGGTTAGCGATATTGAATTTTATGCGAAAAGGCCAATTACTGTCAGGGGGCCAACGACTGTATCGTTTACCATATTACTAATATTGGTCATTGGGACCTTGGTATTGTTAAAATCAAGGTGATTACTTTCTTTTGTAATTGACTTTTAACATACTTTATTTTTTAATTGTTACTTTTTGGCTATTAGCAGCTGTTAGTTGATTTGATCAAGAAGATTTAAGAACTTATTGAACTTTTTTGAATTTGATAAAAATATTGCTTTAGCTAAAGATCTATGCGTTTTTATCTTTTTTCCTTATCTTCACGTGATTTGAAGTTAATGATTCTGAATTGTGTGTGTAGTTCAGATTCAGCAGTCCCATGATTTGTTGATCTTGTAATGCATTAACTGCTTTTTTGAGACTGCTCTGATTGAAACTAGTCGTAATAGGTATATTTGAGTAATGAGCAACCGTTCTTGGAATTGTGCAGCACACCTAAAGCAGATGCACTTTGCATTCGATTATTTGGATTTTGGCTTTTACAATTCTTTCCTGATTTGTCTTTTGTACCCATTAAATGTTTCGGGGACATTCTCACACTTCACAATTGCCATCCACTTATAAAACGGCAATAAAAAATATCTGAGAAGTAACATATAGTTGACAGCATCAAGGCTTACAGATTTGGCAGAAATCTTCCCTATCTATTATATCCAAATTAATCTTGTAAAATTATTCTTCATTCTCATTATAAAGATGTTGGACACCTCACAACTGTTTTATGTATATAACTGTAGTTTTAATCTGAACCTACAAAAAAAATCCGACCTACTGTGAGATACCCCTCAATACGTTTCATTTACCGTTAGTTTTTGTTTTCAGGATTTTTGTATTTTTTTTATAAAATTGGTAAAAAAATAAATGATATGACAAAAGAACTTTGCCTTCAGCGATGTAAAACATCCCTTTATTAAAACCACTGTAGACAAAACCTTTGATATCGTGACACATGTCATTTGTGATTTCTCAAACTCTGATGTCCATTTAGCTACTCCTACGCAATCTGTTTCAGTCTTTTAAATATTATTTTTAGTTTTCTTTATACCTACTACCACTTGCTTTTTAGGTTTCCTTTCCACTGCTTTATTTCATTGAAACACGTCATTCCAAAGATAATAGTAATCTGTTTAAAGTACATCAATTTAGAGAAACTAACTGAAAGTCTAAGAAACAAACTGAAAGTATTCTGTGAAACAGAAATAGACAGATTTAAGTTTTTCTTTAACCTAAAGCATTAATTAATTTTTAATCAGTGCTTTTGCTAAACCCGCAGCAATTTTTGTTCAGTTACACAAGCTTTTTATATTTCCTTTTCGATATTGTTACAGTCAACAAATTAATACATTTCTATTTATGGAGTATGTAAATATAAGAAAACAATTAGAGCTGAAACGTATTTTATTCATTTTATTAAAGTTTCGATTTGACCGCAAATCGTTTCTGCCAGGAAAGCAGCAATTTTTAATCCTTAAGGCTATAATAAAATTGGAAGTTTAATAAAGACTAATTAAAATTCCTTTACATGCAAACTTTGTATACCATCCCCAAGCCGCACATCATCTTATATTACTTACCACCTGACAAGATATTATTTTTGCTACCAAAAACGCGCCGGCGTATTGTAAATTGACGGCATGGCAAAGCTCGAAAGCTTTCAAAGGATAGTCTCGTGCGAACTCTCCGGAAAGTTATGCGGGACTGCAACCACCTGTCGCATCAATAACTTCGTATTTAATTCGCACAACAAATTATTAGTTATTAGAATTTTTTCAAGTGTAAAAATTGTTTATTTTATATTTTAGTATTTAACACTTGCTAGAAAAAATTATTTTGTAACTTTTTAGAAACTTCAAACAAATGTTAAAAGTTTGCGCTTTCAATAATGTTCAGATTTATATTATGAAAAGCAGGAACAGGTTAGTAGACATTTTTAACATTCCAGAAAAATTACAAAATTAAGTAGAAATTGTTCTGACGATTTTGTAATTAAAATTTTATAAAACTAACAGAATTTTTTAACTCAGTAAATTAATTTCAAAGCTGATGCGAGCCTGACGAAGTACACTAAAAATTTATCAGATGGATTTCTATCTTATTTTTTGCAATACTTGTTTTACCTAAAGAAAAATGTAAATTTAAAATTTGCCATAATTACTACATAAAGCAAAATTAATTTGCGGCATTGTTTTGAACACAATAAAATGTAGTAGGAGTAGAGTGCACAATTCAAATGCATTCACTGATCTTGTCAAATGGAAATTTAATTAAACTTTTCTAATTTCAGGATTTCCTGAAGGTCTACTTTACGACAAAAAGAAATCTCGTTAAATGGCAGTTTAAAGAGCAGTAAAAAAAAAGTAGTAATGGTTGATGAAAATGTGTTAAAGACTTATTCGTGGTTTGAACAGTAATTTGAAGAGAAATGATTTAATAAGTATTCGAAACAACACGATGGAAGACAACGTGACAGATGATTACGTTCCATGGAATGCCTCGAATTACACGGACGTAATATGTGACCCACAAAGTTCTAATCCAGTAAGATCTCCTTATTTTCAAGGCACCGTTTATGTCATGTACAGCGTAATCTTTGTTGTGGCCATGATAGGTAATGGGATTATTTGTTATATAGTAGTGTCATCCCCTAGGATGAGAAGTGTAACGAACTACTTCATAATGAATTTAGCAGTGGGGGACATATTAATTACCATATTCTGTGTACCTTTTACATCAGTTTCGTATCTCCAGCAATACTGGTCCTTCGGCGCGTTTCTATGTCCTGTTGTGAACTACTCCCAAGCGGTTTCTGTGTTTGTTAGTGCATATACTATGGTGGCCATCAGTGTGGATCGCTATACCGCTATAATGTGGCCATTGAGACCAAGACTGTCAAAGAAACTTACTGCTCTTATTATTTTCATAGTATGGATGATAGCAGCTATGACAGGATTGCCCATTCCCGTTTTCTCGCGCCTGGGGCAACCTAGTGAATGGTATCAAATATGTGACAGGTAAATCTTTAATTCTGTATTTTTATCAGGGTTTACAAAAGAGGAAATTGTAGCAAAGAAGATTAAAAGTAAAAAAAAATTACTGGCTGTTCAAAGTTTTATAGAGCGAAATAAGTAGCTCGAATCACATAAAGCTCATAAATAAAGAGCGGCTTTACATGTCTTACACATTCATTTGATATTGAGGAAATGAACTACTTTATATTTTCATTTCCACTTGAGTAGATATATGCACCTAATACTTTTTCTTTGCTACATACGAATGTTCATTTTTATTAGATCTGTCTGTGTTGTATACTGTAAGCTTTATAATTTTCAGCATCGTTGCGTTTTAATTACAAGTAGACTTAATTGTGTATTATAATCCGCGAAATGGTTTTGGATAACAAATTTTGGTTGATTTGTCTTTGTTTGTATTCCAGCACTTTTATTACATTTTACTTTAATTTTATACGGTTTCCATTTAAATTAATATTTATTCTTTCAATTTTATTTAAGCAAATAAATTTTTTTGAAGTTTTGAATGAAACACTGAAAATAAGGATGTTACAAAGGATATTATTTGAAAAATTTCTCAATTTTTAAATTTTTTTATACAGAATATTGTATAACAATTTCGTTCTATTTTAACTACTATTGCGGTACATCGTATTTACAATCCATTTACTGCAGTCGGGACAACTTCAAAATTGGCTTACGTCATTGTTACAAATTGAAATCTATCATCATTGCCAACATATTTAACAGCAACGATTGTCAAAATCTAATTAAATATTTGGAAATCTGCACAAACATTCAAATATATTTTAACTTACGAGGTTATGTTTCATCCTAATAATGAGATTTCAATAACTATATATAAATTATGTTTTTTTTTATAAATTAGGAAATCTTAATAATTACAATGAAAGTTTTGCCATATTGGGGCTGGGTTGAATTTTTACGCATGGACGGTATGTGACTCATAGTTGTATTTGTTGATTCTGCAGCGTTTGCTGCATGTGCAATGCAGACAAACTAACTTAAACGATTTTATTACGACTCAAGTCAATTGTTAAGTTATCCGAACCATATTATCGTACGTGTAGTATCCCTTTGATTTGTGTAAGCATTGCTCCGATAGCTTGTAACTAAAACAAATGAGAATCGATCAGCTTGTCAGCTAATTGCTTGGATTGTTGAAAATTTTTGTTTTCGTTCACGTAAAAACTTTAATTTGTTTTGCGAAAGAAGATATGTTCTAAAAGCCGTTTACATACGCGTTTTGTAAACTAAACCAGAAATTCTCTCCGCAAATTTTCAAGCGAGATGAACATTCCAGACCCTTCATAGGTTATTTTATTTCTACACTGTTTTCTATTTAGGTTCATAAAAATTTGATAAAAAATATATTGAGTTCTTATAAAATATATCAATATAATAAAGATTTAAGGAACTGAAGATTAAATTTGAAGTTTTATTAAATCCAGAAATTGTTTAGGCAACTTGAGTGTATTTTCAATCAACAACCTATTAACAAAATAAACTCAGTAAAAAATGGCTAATCCACCACAATTTTTAATCATTTGGGGGTACAGTGGCATTACTCTTTGATTTATATGTACTTCTACGTACCTAATGTGAGATATCACTACAAATAATTAAAATAAACTGTATACGCTTTTTTCGTTATAATGTGGCGTCAATTTAAAATTCTGTGAAACAACTGTCTATGTTTATAAAGTGGATTATTTTTTATAAACGAAGGCTAGGTGGATTTGTGCAAAAAGACCGATTGCCGATTATAAATTATTGTTTAACTTATCAATACAAGTAGCTGGACGCAGTAGAGATCAAAACATATTTTCACATAAAGGCTAGCACTGCAAAGCTCACTTTGACTAAGAAAAATTTACATTGGGAATTAGTTTTTTTTCGTATAAATCACCCCTAGTGAAATCCTCATTTAAATATGACGCTTAATATACGTCAAACATTTCAATTGGAAATCTGAATTACCTTCCACGAAACAAAATCAAAACGCAAAAAAATTGTTATTTCTAGTAGAAAAACGAGAGCGTTATTTATTTGTTTTTAGTTAGTAACAAATTTTTTTAATATTATAAAAAAAAACAAATATTATACAAAATCTACAGTGAAGCTACTTCAGGAAATAATGAGGATTTATAAAATTACCAACTGAAATGTTCCAGTTAACTGACTATTTCTTCATAACAATATCTTAGGGAGATCTTTGCATATTTTTTAAAACTCGATAGCTCTTAAACTTTTTGTGAATTTTGTCTATAATAAGCATTTTGACATTAGATGCTACGTACAGTCTTCTGTATAAATAATGTTGCAAATAATTTCTCTAATAAAACAATTAGCGAATTATACGAAATGTTTTGTATTTATTCAAAATTGTCTTATGATTTCCTAGGAAATAAATTTTATGTAATTATTATCGAATTAGATTTGGTATATTTGATTAATTTAAACATCAAGAGAATGTACTGCAACATCAATTATGAAAAAACTGTACAAGGTAATTTAATAGTAGTTCAACTTCATCAGACATTTCTAGAGATTAGGTATTTTTAGAGAAAACGTGTGTATCTTAAGACATGTAAACTTGTAGAGGCACCCTTTTCAAGCTATTGCGTAATCCTTTATTTTTTCATTGTCTCGAAGACGATAAGATATCGAAATGAAATTGTCCCCAGTAAAATTGCTAAAAAATATCTGCAAATGTCTTCAATTGAAGCACCTACCAGAAGAAACGGCTTACATTGGAAGAGAAAAACACCATATAATTTTTTCATTTTTGCGAAAAGTCACTCTTTCGAAAATAGCTTGATGAAGAAATATAAGATAGCTACTGTTTTATAAATTTTCATAGCACATCACCTTATCAGGAGTGGAAATTTCAAAGACAGAAATTTAACACCCTATATGACCATATATATATGTTATATAGGATGAGTCGCAAGGATCGCATCAAACTCCAGGGGTGTATTGTACATGTAAAAATAATTTAAAAAAACTCGAATGTTGTTATCTGATTTTCATTTGTTTTCAAGTTATAGCGTTATTACAAAATTTGTATTAATCTAGTGTTGTAATAAATGATACCGATTTTTGTTTGTTTTCGCGTTAATATTTGTTCTCCAAGATCTCCAGACCTCACACCATTAGACTATTGCTTATGAGGCTGGTTCAAAGATGAAGTATACAAAGTTAAAGTTGACACTCGGGATGCACTAATTCAAGTCATTAGAAATACTGCAGCCGATATCAAAAAAAGACATGAAGCAATCAGGAAAGCAACGAGTGCTTTTTTTAGACGAAGCAGAAAATGTTTGGAAGTTAATGGCGGTGTTTTTGAAAATTTACTACAGGAACGCTATAATTAAAATTTAATCAATTTTAGGATAGGAAACTTTGTAATAACACTATAACTTAAAAACAAATAAAATTGGGTAACAACATTTGAGTTTTTTTTATTATCTTTACATGTACAATACACTCCTGGAGTTTGGTGCAATCCTTTCGACTCAAAGGCTGTACATCTGGGGTCTACACGAACTTTTTATCTTAAAATGACGTCTACACATATTTGGTGATGTTTGATGGGCTACTAATAAATCATCCTGTACGTTTTTTTCTTAAAATAATTATGTAATCGGATTGCGTATATCAATCAGATCAGTTGTTAAATTTGGAATCTTGTGTTTTTACTTTGCTGCTTGAGAGGAATAATTTGTTATAGGCATCTAGCATTTAATTTTGCCATTGGCTTCAAACAAATCATTTGTAAACAGTCACATAAATAAAAATCGATATTAATATGTATACCATGAGATCTTTTGTTTAGAGATATTACTAATAACCCTATAATTCCTTTTTTTTTGAAAAATCAATAGTTTTCAAGACACGGGGTGTTGTATATGTATTAAATCTTTTTTCGATGTATTGGAAACAACGGACAATATTAACATAGGTTGTTACTGAAAAAACGGTCTAATATCTGGCGGATCTCTACATTAATGACCATCTCAAATATAGAGATATAGGGAAGGTCAAGCACATTTTTTTCTAATAGAATCTTGTTATACCATTGAAAAGCTAACAATCTGCGACAACTGTTTAATGTGAAAATTAAGTTTCTAGACATTTTTCAAACTTGATGTTTAATGGAAAAATAATTTTTGGTGTGCAACTCCTCGAAGACAACATACCATGTTGACGAGACATCCCAGCTTTTTAATATCAGTTTTTGAATAAATCGTCAAACCTAAAAGCTGTTATATTTGCGCAAGCTCAACGAAAAACTATCAGAGCCAAGGTATCTTTAATTGATATTCCTAAATGCAGACTTATACAATCACATACTTTTAATAACGAACTGGTATCAAACCTGACATTAAAATTGTCACATCGTAAAATGACCTTTATTCATATCATATTTTATTAATGTATTATACACATTGTAGAGATGAATTATACACCATAGCAGCTTACAAAGAAAATTCTCAGTATTCTTGGCTGCCCATAGACTTTTTCTCAAGAAGGGCTAATAAAATGTTTGTGCTATTTTTAATTGTTACGAGTAATTCAATAATTCAATATTCTAATTTTTATGTAAAAAATAAAATTGGAGCTTTGGTAAAGTAGCACACTTGGTGCAAAGTTCATCTCATTTATACAGATAAACATAAAAATATAGAAAAGAAGTTATTTAGACCGTCAATATGCATCTAATCAATAAGTGTTGATTTAACAAATAAGAAAAAGCGAAATAAAGGGCAAAATATGAAAAGTCTGGTAGGCTTCTGGAAATTTGTATACGGGTAAGAAATTGCAAAGGAAACATTTTTTTCTCATGACCGTTTTTCAAAATTCGGTCAAATAAGTCCATTTTTCGGACGTTTTTTCTAAAAATGTCAAATTTGACTGATAATAAAGTCCACATGTTTACTTTTGATTAGGTCATTTTTTGTTCTGGAGCAAGCAAAACTTGATGCCGGAAACAAATTTTCCATAAGTCATTCAATGAAAATTTTTACCATATGGTGCAGATCTTTTGGCGGACACTATATTTAACAAAGGATAAAAAAAGAAAAATTGTATTTATTTTTTATGGGACGTGTTCTACGAAGTTTTTTTAAGATAAATTTAATTAAAACAACATACACTTTATTGGTATATATTATAATATTCTCAAGGGGGGGCACGGCCTCATCTGGCCTCCCTATGGGCGCCAATGTCAATATTTATCCATCGTTCTCACCATTATTCTAACGCAAAAGTGTAAATACACCTTTGGAAATAAAAACATAATGTGCTTGTGTTTCATTATAGGTGGAACTAGCCAATATCTCCGCCATTCAGAAGAGCCACCTTTGGAAAGATCTAAAGAGACTTCAAAATTGCTCAATAATTTAAATACTATGTCTTAACCTACTTAAAATCTACATTACATTGACTGCCTTTAAGTTTAGTTTAGTAGTTCTTAAACCAAACGAAACTTCCATATAAATTCAAAAGTAACCTGTCAGGTTCTGGAAAGCAAATTGTAAATGAAATATCCAAAGACACCTTACACTTTTGTTGTTTTAAATGTAAGGTAACTAGTTGAACTTAAAGTTGCCACTAAGTTTCAAAATAATTTATTTAACAAAATACTGCGTGTCTCAAAAGAAAGTACACATTTGTTTTGCTTATTGCGTGAACGCAACTATTCCGAGCGGCGCAAGGGGGTATGTCAATCGGTAGCCTGGCTCTGGAGCGTTTCTCGAGAGCGGACCGTGCGTTGTGCGTACGTGAGTTTTACAAAAACGGTAATTCGGCGACTGCAGCGCGTAGAAAATTCTGCAATATTCGACATATTCGTCACTTAAATGATGCGACAAGCGCTCGACTTATTGGAAAATGGGTCAAGAAGTTTGAAGAGACCCGTTCAACACTGGAAAAACCAAAATCCGGGCGTCCAAGGTCTTCGAGAACGGTCGAAAACGTAGACAGTGTTACTCAGTCTGTTCGTGACGACCCAAACCTTTCGATTCGTAAGCGTGCTGTTGCTTTGAACGTGCATAGATCATCATTATTCCGCATTTTACACAAAGATTTAAAGCTGCTCCCCTACAAAATTTAGTTGGTGCAAGAATTGAAGTCTCAGGATGCTGGTCAGAGGCTTGACTTCGTAAACCAGATGACTGAGCGCTTTCCAACGTTTACCAACATCTTGTTTTCGGATGAAGCTCATTTTCATCTTAATGGGCACGTAAACAAGCAAAATTGTCAATACTGGAGTGCAACCAATCCAAAACACAAACATCAGAAACCCCTACATTCGCCTAAAGTGACCGTATGGGCTGCGATGTCGGCGCGAGGAATTATCGGCCCTTACTTTTTGAAGATGAAAGGGGACGCACAGTAACAGTGACTTCAGAGCGTTATGTGGAGATGTTAGACGACTTCTTCGTGCCTGAACTGCAAAACTTTCCTGGTTATAACCAAAGAACATGGTTCCAGCAGGACGGAGCAACTTCACACACGTCCAACAGGTCTCTGCCAAGAGTGCGTGAAATTTTTTCTGGCAAATTGATCTCAAGGAGAGGTGACATAAGTCCACGCAGTCCTGATTTAACACCTATGGACGTTTTCCTGTGGGGTTATGTCAAATCAAAAGTTTACGCCAACAAACCGACTTCCCTGGCACAATTAAAAGAAAATATCCGTAACGAAATGGCAGCCATCACGGAGAATACCTGCCGAGCCGTCATAGGCAATTTTAGTGCTCGATTAAATGAATGCCGTGAGCGCAACGGTTTACATTTGGACGATATCATTTTTAAAAAATAAATTCCCAAACAATGTATTTTAATATGTAATAAACATTTTTTCAATAAACTCCTTATTTTTTTAAATCGATTTTTTAAATGTGAACTTTCTTTTGAGACACCTTGTACTTTAGGAACTGAATTCAAAACATAAAAACATTATTATTGAAGAACAAATAGAAGTTCAAATCAAGCAGGGTCAGAAACTTCTTACTTATCACTTTTACAAAATCCTGTCTAATTTTCTTAACTTTGTTTTAATTCCTAACTTTAGTTGGCGCTTAGTTTCCGCTGTCTAGTTATCGTAGTATACATACTTTTGCATTTAACGAACCCAGAAATTCAATCAGTCGTAATCGAGGAATGTTTGGAAAATTATTTTCTTTTACTACGTATTTTATTTCCAATTCTTTGAGAATGTCCACGGTTTCGCCACCATAATAAGATGCGCCATTTAACCAAACGATGTAGCGGACTTGCATAATATTTTTCTATGAATGCCTTTAACCTTCGTCACAGCATTAGACAAAAATTAAAGTCATTTATAATTATAGATAAATATTATTCTTAAGGACGCTGCATCTTTTGGTCAGATAAAGTATCCTATCATCTTGAGATTATGATCACGAAACCGTGAACGCTTTCAAGCAATTGCGGGAATAATACAAGTAAAAAAGAAAATAATCTACCAGATATTTCCAATTATGATTGATTGAGCGTCTTTGGGCCCATTTATAGGCGAAACAATGTATCATCATGGTAACTGAATAGCGGAAACTCAACACCAGCTAAAGCTACGTATTAAGATATTAAGTTAAGAGAATACAACTACAAATTACTTTAAACAACTGTGTAAAAATTATAATTCGTTTTTTAGGTAATTCGTTAAAGAAATAATTTTGAAATTTAGTACCAATTTTAAGTTCGACTGTCTTATCAGATAAGGAAGTAATACGGTATTTGAAACTGCCTTGTAATTCCCGATGGTGCTCGATTCATGTCTGTTCTCGGTATATTTTTTGTGAAAGACGCTAAATAATAAATCGAGTAATCGAGATTACATTGAGCGAAGTAATGTACAGAACTCCTGCAATAATCAAGCGATTTTGTTTCCATTTACCACTTTAAGTTTCTGTACCTTTCCTCGTCGTTTTGTTAATATAGAGGACACGGGTTTAATATGATCTAAAATTAACAAACTTGAGTGATACAGTAAAATAAAGAAGCATAATTTAAATAAAAAAAATATTAGATCAATCAGACCAAACAAAATAAATTAGTAGTATACTTTCAATAATTAAGTAAATTAAGTGTGAAACCACATATGGAATTTTTGTCGGATGGCGCCGCATCACGTTTTATTATCCGTCTTGCTTAACCGGAAGAACGTTTTCAACTACACATTGCTGTTTTCTGAACGAGCAGTAGAATAAACATTTGTCTTTTTATTTCTTGTTACATACATACATACAATTATTTTCAATAAACAAAACCTAAAAAATAAAATTAGCAATGTTCGTTTTTAAATTGCCTTTATTGAAATTAATTGTATGTGTGAACTAACAAGAAACAAAAAACAAATTTTTATTTTATGGCTCGGCTGGCAAAACAGCAATGTGTGGTTCAAACCGTTCTTCCCGCAAGACGGACGCGTAATACAACGGGATGCGCCATCATCCGGCAAAAACGCCATGTGTGGTTGCACACTACTACCAAATCTGAAGATGAAGCAAACAGAATTTTTAATTAGTATCTGTTATCTCAGAACAGTATTTGTATTCAGATTTATACTTATTGTATTATTTAGCAAAACAGTAAATTATTCACTTCCGCTAAATAGAGTAATTAATCAAAGCCTTTAGTGGTTTCCCATTAAGTTAGCCAACTTAATCATTGGAATAAAGCATAGGGTATTGCTTGTTTCACCGCAATAAGCTTTAATATTTTAAAAATGTTTTACTTCGTTTGCTTTAAAATGTATTTTTAAAATAATTTATATTCTGTTATATAAATTTTATAAACTCTCGTTAGTATTAAAAAATATAATTGGATTTTGTGTACAAATAATTAGGTTTATTATCGTATGTTGATTTTTGTTTTGTTTACCACACCAATGGAATATTTCTAGAGCTTGTTTAGCAAAAACAAGTCTTCTTTTAATATAAGGATTAGCATACACCCATGTTTCACTTTTGTAACCTTTTCTTTTTCATACAAAAACATACCTGAATTTCAAATAGGTACATGTAGTTATCTACATATCTACAAGAACAGTTCGTTAAATTATATAAGATGTTCATGTTTATTCAAATACTCATATGATTAAGAGTTTTATAAATGTATAAAAAAAATTTCCCTATCAAATATAACAAATGTATAAGTTACATCCTTTGTATAAAAGAGCGTTTTGAAGGTTGAAAATAAATTTAGCCAAATCAATTCGCTTAGAAAGCAATTTAGTTTCGTCATGTTATATAACATATAAATAATTATTTTTCTTTAACTTGCATTACGATATTGCGCTGTATTTATGAATGCCGTAAAACATTGTTTTGTATAAATGTCCGTATATACGCATACGATACCAAATACAGAGTTTTCGTATTTTTAATTACAAGAAGGTATCTTGACTGTACATTAGTTAATTTATGAAGTTTCTTTTTGAATGTCACTTGCTAACGATGCCTCTAATTAAGTGTGCATTGAAAAATCTTTAAATAAACGAGAAAACGTATGATGTTTCCAATTTAAATGCCAACTCTAGAAAAAACTTCGAAACATCATAACGAGGTAGGCACTTGTAAAGGCAACGATCGTACTTGTCTTCTTTTTTACATTTGACGAGGACTGAATTTCGAGTATAAGATCAATATGAATCTTTAAAGTAGTTTGATTTGCATCATATTTGTTTTAAAAGAAATGACTTGTAGGTATCCTGAGTTAAATATTTTGCTAGAAGTATCAACTTCCTAGCAGCCTTGGCAATTTATGCCTAGTTTTATGAAAATACGGTTGAAACGGAATTTTCCCTTTTTAAGTTAAAAAATAATAGTGCCGATCAAGTAAATTTCACTTGTTTACTGGCAAGTAAACTTTATTTCAGAGGATTATTGTTCGTGGAGAGTGCTCTTTTCTAATAAGTATTTTCAAGCAGGCACTTGTACATATCATTACAACACCAACCTTCTTGAGAATCACTTCACTGTATACAAAATATGGAGTTTGTTACATATGACTTACTTCCTTATAGTTCCGTATCAATTGTTGAAGTGACATATTAGTTCAGTTTTTTTGAACATTCAGTAGTAGCTTCCACTTTCATTCTAAACTTCTTAACATTTTTTCTTTATTAATTTCATTTATCTTAAGTGTATCAAGAATATATTCCTTAAAGCTTAATGGAATATTCTCGATGGAGACTGGTTTACCTCGTTTACCTAAAGAATGCTCATTGTGTTCGAAATGTCACTTACAAGTCGTTATATTCATTCATATAAATGATATAGTCAAACTGTTCAACACTCCATACTTACGCGTTGTGTTGAGTGGAAGGGTATACTAAGATTTGTACCATTGTCTTAGCAAAACGCATAAGACTGTTAACAAAGTTGTGAAGTGATAAGTCATGATGAAAAATTCTATGCTTGTAATTTGTATTAAAGCTGCTGCGATTGTATTCAATCAAGGCCAGTTAATATTGACATCAGTCATCGCAAAAATTAGGGTAGCTCTGATTTTTTAATATATTGTTAGGACTCCTACGGGTAGTATAAATCCAGATTTACAACCCTGAAAAACCTGTGCTAGCTGCGTAGTGGCCATAAAACAGCAAAATTTTCGCACTTGTTTTGGTTTCTTGATCATATCTCTTAAACTATGCGTTCTATTGAAATTGCTATTCATATCATTTTTAAAGAAGATTAAATTTTTTACCATTTGACACCGAATAGGCTTTGTACGTCCATTAGTTACCGAGATAGTCTTTTTACAATCTGGCCACTCTTTCCAAAAAGTGACATTTTGTCGTAGTGATGGGGAGTAGTCCTAGATCGCTGGTGGACCGACCCCAGTCGTTTGGGTTTTTTCCACTTCTGTACTTGATAGTTGGTGCGAAACGCGTGGTACCTTGCAGCGTCTTTGGTGGGGAAGAAGCGAGCAAGGTTCACTTTAGCTGTAACTGCTGACTTGACTGTCGCTTTTCTAGAAGTACACGTTCTTAGAGGTAGAACCCAAAGCCATTGAGCAAGACCAATACATCCACATCCTCCCCAGTCGCTATGACATTTTCATAGGATGAACTCTTAGAGAGAGCAGTCCTGATGATATCTGCGTCAGCGTCTTCTGCAGACTGTTTGGTCTCAATACCCTGTTAATTGAACTCAGTGCACAGCATTTCAATCAGACGGCGTTTGTTTTGGCCATTGGCAAGTACTCCCTTTTTATTAAATTAGAAATCTTTACCTCTAAAGATGTTTTACTTCTTTTTATCTTTTTAAAAGAAGAAAGAAGATAATATCTTTTTTATTGAAATTAATTCTTTATAATTTCGTATTTTTCTATCGTCTCCAGACAATTTTAGCAATAAGTCAGGGCTTGCAAGCGATAAAGTCTAATTAATAAAAATGCATTTAACGAGGGTGTTTTGGTATTTGGCCATTTTTGAGAAAGCTATTTGGCCCACGGCCACCATCTTGCGCTTAAATTAAAGCTAATCTGATTTACCATAAATTCTTATCGATAGCTTTTATTGTAGCACAAGTTTTTTTGCCAATATTTAGTTCCAAACATGACCGTAACGAAAAAATGTTACTTTTTGGAAAAAATTGCCAATCTTTGAAAAGCCGTTTCACGGTAATTAATGGACATACAGAGCCTATCCATCTCATATTGTAGCACATTTAATCTACTTTAAAAACGATATACGTAATATGTTTGGTAAAGCGCATAGTTAAGAAGATATGATCCAAAAACCAAAACAATGGCGGATATTTCGCTGTTTTTGAATTTATAGATGTTTGACCGTACGAGGCCGCGGGTTTAAAGTTTAATTTTTTTTGTGACTCCAGAAACTGTTATAGGTTTTTACACTTAAGTTCCGTTTATATTTGAACAATTTTTCATATTGAAAAGTAAAAGTGTACGTCTTAATGTCACAATCACATTTTCACATCTTTAAGAGCAGATTCCTCTGCAGATTGTTTATTTCTAAGATACCTTTTGATCGGTCAAATAATTGAATGTCAAATTTACATTTTTCATTTATTTTTCCTTACTTTTGTTTTTCAAGTCTTAATAAACTTTCCAAAGATGTAGTAACATTTTCATTTACAGAACACTGTGTAATGATTTGTCATTGGCATGGCCGTTTGCAGTGTTGAATAATAGCTGAGAAAGTATTGTATCAATGAAGACAAACAAGCTCACAGAGAGTCGAGTGTGACTTGATTTATGTCGCTAGAAATTGCGACTTTGATGTGGATCACTTTCTCATTTATAAAAGGAAACTCCGGACAACCGGGCATAATGTATAATGTACACTTGACAGTAGTTCTACTATCTATTGGGTTCATTAAAGCATCTTAATTCTATATCGACAATCAGTTTTACATTTTAAATATAAAAAAAACATGCCACTTATTAATTTACCTGATGTGATTTTTACTTCTGCAGAAACAATTACTTCAAGATAGGTACAATATACACAG
>VTPC01007694.1:28944-40618 GCA_011009095.1 Ignelater luminosus
CAAAATTATTAGTGTTTGGTAACAAAAAAAATATTACAGCACCAGATTTAAATCTCAACATAAATATAGATAACGAACTTTTACCAGTAGTCGACTTTGCAAGAAATCTCGGTATTATATTAGACACTAAACTACGTTTTAGGCCACACGTTACAAAGCTATTGCAAAAAACCTATTCCTCGTTAAAATTACTATACGCAAATCGTGATATTTTAAACTCTGCTCAAAAGAAAATGCTTACAGAATCTTTAGTCTTATGGAACTTTAATTACTGCAGTTTTATTTATGGTCCTTGCTTAGAAATGTATGATAAAAATCGCATACAGAAGTTTCAAAACTGGTGTTGTCGATTCATCTGCAATCTACGGAAATATGATCAAGTATCTAATAGCATTAGCGAGCTCAAATAGCTGAAAATGGAAAATCGTTGGAAATACCAGTTGGGTTCGTATACACACGCTCTATTAACTTCCATGCAGCCATCTGCTAGCCTTTCTGATAGATTGGTCATTAGGTCTCAAATTCATTCTGCAAACATTCGTAATAAAGGTATGCTCACAATGCCGCAGCATTCAACAAGCTTGTTTCGCAGAGGATTTACTTATAATGCTGTCTCAGTATATAACTCGATTCCCTCTCACATAAAAAATCTTAGTCTAAATAGATTTAAAAGCTCCTTAAAAAATCATTTTTTGAGTCTGCAATAACCACCATGCGTATGTCTAACTACCTAAATCAGAACAAATTAAATCAGAATAAATTAATTTAATTTTTATGTGCTATTTTTATATATTTTGCGTAGTCTCCTGGTTAAATAGAGTAGCCAGTGGCTAGATTTCGCCAGGAGGCTAGAGATATTGTAGATATTGTATTTTTCTTTTTTTTTATATTGTATTTTTCTTTTTATATTATTTTCAATAAAGGCGATTATTAAAAGAATTTTAACCTTATCCACACAAGATATTCGTCATTCAGAAACAAAAGATAAATAAAAAGGTATTTCTTACATATTATTTTTTCCTGGGTCTTTAAGATTTTGAAATGCTGTCAGCAATGCACCAAGGCGTCCAAATATCTCGAGGAATGTCCAGAACCTAGCCCACTAGTTGCGGCTGAATCAAGGGCTGCCGGATTTCTTTATTACGGCAAAAATTTACGCGACACGGACGAATTCAAGCGTCTTTTAACACAAATCTGTAAGAAACAGAAACTAAATACTTAGTGTTCACTGCATGGTTTCTTTAACTTGACGAAATTAATACATAACAACAATTTTTAAGAAAACTATCGAAACGATGAACACAACAAAGATATCGGGGTTATGAGAGTTCGAATACGGATGACGGGAAAAATTATAATAACTAAATACGCTGATCCCACGAGTACACAGATGGTCACTTTACACAATTCTTCAAACAACATCTTTTTCACCTACGATATGAAACCTTAATTCAGATCAAATCCTTTAGCCTGCGAATTCTAAGTCAGATCCGCCACGATTAGCGGTATATTTAACCCCATTGGAGCCCATCTCCTAGAGTTAACCAAAATGCACCACGGCAACCACAAAAAGGTGAATTTGCAGCCAACAATTGTTGTGACAAAACATCTGAACCCGACACCTCGCAAAGATAACCACATAAAGCGCAAAACGCGCTTCGCTGTTCCCCTGAAGGGAACAACCGATCTCGTTAAGAAACCAAGTTTGACTATCACTAGAAAAACTAAATAATTTTTGCACATAACAAATTTGATACAATAAAAGAAGCCGGTTGTACACTGTACCAAGGAACGAAACAGATGTGATGCATTAAAAATGGAAAACTACCAAACATGATTGTTTCAATTTGATACGGCCTTTTATAAAGACATATCTCAGCATTTCTTCTGGCGACGGAGCCTAAATGTAAATAACTTTGTCTCCGAATCGGTGGCGGCAGAAATATATACCCGAAACCTATAAACAATCTTGAACTAGAGTGAAGAACGTTTTAATAATAACAATTTTCACAACGAAGAAATGACCTCATTAACTATAAAAGAAACATAAAACAATATATTGATTGCATTTTATGATGAAATAAAATAATGAATTTAAATAAAACGCCAATATTCAAACGATATGTTAAATTTAATACTTAAAATGCACACAAAGATCCACCGAGTTTACAAAAAAGATAGATCTGCGCACAATTTTCATTGACATTAAAATACTGTCACAGATGCTCCATGGTTCGTTTCAAACTTTACCCTTCATACAGATTTAAAAATTCCAGTGGCAACAGAAGAAATCAAAAGAAGATGACAGAATCATTTTGATAGACTGCAAGATCATCCACATGACCTAGCTTTTGGGCTCACTCACAACTAGAATCCGGCTTCAAAACTGAATCACAAATTATTCCATAATCTAGGCCACTAACTGGCTTCAGCGGGGTAATATTGATGGATGGATGTACCCTTATGACCTATTCGTCATCCAATTAGCTCATAGAACTGTACTGTATATTAAATTTATGCTAGTAGTCCTGATTGTTAATTATCTAATAAAGACAAACAAAATTGCAAAGAGATACCTACATATAAATGGCTGCCATTTCTAGTTGATAGTGATCTCCTAATACAAAATGTTAATTTTTTTATACGCAAAATAAAAATCTTTCTTAAAGAAGAAGTTTTTTTAATGTAAAATTATAAATCTTAAGTGAGAAACCAATGATTGTAACATAAAGATCTAAATTCAAAATTTTATAGTCTTAGAATGGGGCAACGGCCAAAAAACAGTTTCAAGGGTTTGCTCCAAGCATAGGAAATAAAAAACCAAACTCTGAGATCGTAGAATGTCTAGACGGTAATAAATGCTGTGCAAGTAACAAGAAGCAGGTTCGCAGCAACAAAGCTTTGAGTTTCAACTGAAATTTGTAATATCGACTCTAGAGATGAGGACAAAAGGAAAGACTTTCTCCTCGGTTCTGCCGACACCGATGTAAAACATCCTACTACTGAGAATTTGGTACGCCAAAGTTCAACACTTGTTACTTTATCGTTGGAAACTAACAGTTGGAAACATAATAGTCTTAGGGAAATTTAAATCTCTGAGAAAAACTTGATTGATTTCGCTGACTGTTCCATAGAAGAAAAGAGTGGGTAGACGTTAAAGAAGAGAAAACTCTTGTTATATCAAAATATATTTTGAATTATGGAAAACTAGATCGGCTAATAGACCGCTCAGCATCCAAAAATGTTTCCCAAGTCTAACAATAACTTAAATGCAGAAATAAGAATTTTTGCCTGTACGTATATTATAATTCAAACCGAGTTACTAGAAGTTGTTTTTGGTTTTTGACTTCACCTGTCGAATGTCATCATTAGCTATGCATTTTTGGTTGTGAATTAAGCAGTTTAAAGAAAATATGTAATTAGTTGTGTTACATGTTTTTAAAGTGTCACTTTTACGGACGAGAATGGAATTTCAACTAGTTTGCCAACCACGCGCGTCCGTTAACAGTCACTTTAAAAACGTGTAGCACATACAATTTTTTTTATCAACTGTCTACGGATAAATGATGCCTTACTTAAGTAACACGCGGAATATCAACGAGCTCAACAAGTCGTTATTTATGGACAGTTGACAAAATGATAAATTATAAACAATGTCGTATGAAAGGATTCTATGAGGATAACTCCAGGTTTTAAAAAATTAATAACCCGAAACGATTAAAATGATACTTAATGACTGTAAACGTATTAAAGTTATTCCGGTGTATTAATTTAATTAAAGGCATTCACTGTCATTTACCATAAAATTATTGTTTAGTAGCGTTAACATTTAAACAAAATAAACCCCAAGGTTGAAAACGAAATAAAAAAGCAATATACGAACAGGTAATAAATAAACAAAATAAACCACAGCGGTGAAAATAAAAAACCAGCATACAGACAGGCAGAAAATAAACAGTGAATTATTCTGCGCTTCGAAATTTTCTAAATCTTATAAAAGTGAAAAACATTTCAAAGCAGTCAAAGAAGTTGATAAATGTGAAATCGATAACTAAAAATACATATCCCTTCGAAGATTTGTTTCAAAACAAGGTTGAATAATAACAGCTAAGCACAGAAGGGAATAATATAGCAAACTATTCTGCATGAAGGGAAACAATTCTAATTTCAACAAAGCTATCGAATTCGCAATTTTATTGTTCTAGAAATTTGAACAGTTTAATTGGTGTTGCATGTGAAAAACTATTACCGAAATTTCCACGGATTTGAATTTAAATTGTATGTAGTAGCAGAAAGTCATAAAGGCCTGAATGTGCTTAGCATACCTCGCCTTCTCATTGTTATTATCTTGTGGGTTTACCCTCATTTAATCTATATTAAATCTCGATACAACATTTCTATTTGAGATTTCCTTCTAAGGATAAACTCAAGAATAATAACCATCAATTGCTTGATAATACTGTGGTAGTTCCACTTTTTCAGACTTGATCCTTTTTTAATCGGTTCTTTTCTGTACAGAACAGTCTCTTTACTTATATTTAAGTATAACAAAAAGCATCACATAAATATTGTTAAACGGTTTAACTACCAGAAATAAGAACATTACTTTCTTTTTCTGAATGCCTTCGAAAATGTAGAAGTATGTTCTTATATACGTGGGAGTAATTTATCGTTAGCTAGGCAATTCTTAGAAGGACCATATAGTCTGAGTATTAGACAAGCGGGATTTTCAATATGATAAATTACCACTTACTTGACGACTTACAAAAATGTTGTTTGAAAGTCACATATCAGTGGCGATGAAAGAAATAAATCGACTAAAGATTTTAGAAAAAAATGAAAATATGGCCATCATACAAAAGAAAATATAATAAACTAACAAGTTATGTACATACAGACTAAATAACTATAATTCTACTAATACATTCTGTAATTAATTATTTTATAAATTATACTTAGTATAATTCGCATTTTCAGTCAGCTTTATTCACTTTTAAGAAGACTAATCATTTTAGAAGCAGGTTAACCTTTCAGCTTCGCATGAGATCAAAACAGCTTTATAGTGGCATAGCTCTGTTAGATCTAGCACTTCTGTTTTAGTTAATGGATTGTAATAAGTAAATTAACTAGACAACTTTGCCAGAATGCATTACCTAATTTACAAATTATTAACATCACAGAAGGCCTAAAAAGTTAAGAGCTTCAAATGTACAATCTGACAAAGCAATAGCTACTTATTAACTCAAGTCATTGTGTCTTTAAACTATAATTCACTATTGTTTGTTTTTTACTTTAAATAAATACTTGGGGAATATTTATTAGAAGTTTTTTTGTATACCTTTTTGCTTTTTCAACCTAATTTGCCTCGCGAGAATAAGTTACAATAGCATTCACACCTAATGTAGAAGTTAGTTTATTCTTAGCCATCTCATCGCCAATGAGAGACTTTGCTCTTTATCATCGTTGGATCCAGCCTCCATACCGACTGGCGTTTTAAGATAGTTCATTTCTGCAAATTGCCCTCAATGCCACTACTCTGACCGTCTACCTGAATTTGGGGCGCCAGGTTCGTCTGCAAGCACCATTACAACGATAAGGAAGGATCACGACGCTATGTGGCCGGGTTCCGATTATTGTTATCTACCGCCAA
This sequence comes from Ignelater luminosus, assembly GCA_011009095.1. Lineage (NCBI taxonomy): Eukaryota > Metazoa > Arthropoda > Insecta > Coleoptera > Elateridae > Ignelater > Ignelater luminosus. Next base: position 34,595 of record VTPC01007694.1, read on the forward strand.
AATCACCGCCACGCTACCCGACGTTTCTCGTTCAATCGCCCAGTATTCTAGCACTGCAGATAAATTGTGAGCAGTGGTGTGGTTCTGAAAAACTACAACAGTTTTTTTATAATCATTGTTTAGGCTAATTAACTTATATGTATTCAATTAAATCTTTGAATCTTGTACAGCACCGCTGTAGGTGCCCATCTTGGATAAAAAGTCCTAGTCTGTTTGTGAGCTCCACCATAACGACCGCTGGTATAATAAGTATAAAATCTTTCTGTCCGATATAGGCTTAACCGGTAGAATTTACATTTAAGTTTTTTTTCCCTTTCGACTTAAATCTAGGTCGCCTTCTTTGGTCATTTGTTAAATTAAGATGCAATTTATAGTAACAAAACAAAATACACAAACTGTAGGCCTGTCACGTGAATATAGACCTCACAACTCAGTTAACTGCTGTTAATATAAAAGTCATTTTTCCCGAGAAACACCTTACGTACTTAAAGTCAAATCAAATCCAGTCAATATTCGTTTAATCGGTTTGCAGCTTGTATTTCGCTTTTTGCGTTTGACAAATGACGGGTGACAGGAACCTCAATATGATGTAAGAGTTTGAATTTAAATGCTCGCAATTTAATCCTACTTTATCAAACAGACAGCTTTAACATTAATATCACAGACATCACCACTATGGACACCATCCTGAGTCCGAGGAAGCAAGATTTCCGCAACCTTTACTACCAATCGACTGCGCCTCGGATTGCTTTATCGATAACCACTATTGGCCAACGAGGATGGTGGGCTGCCAGCTATGGAGCTTCGTTTTGTGTGTGCACTTGAGTCTCTCAGTTTCACTAAAAAATTAGGTAAAATTCAAAAGACATGATAGCTGATATCTTGTCGTTACATTCACCGGCCTAATAGGCCGAATGGCTTTTGACTGTAAATAAAAGAACTTTAATCACAGTTACGTTACCCGCACCAAACTGACTCCAGATACTTCTATATAAAGAAAAACAAAGAAAGCAAAAATAATACACCTAGGCGTCCCAGGATCACTTCAGGAGCTTACCCTGCTGTAGGTGGCATCAAATATGCTTTATGACACGTTTTCTTATTTTGAATTAATAATTTTTTAAAAGGAATCTTTAAATTTATTCATTCAAAAAACAAGTTTTTACAGGTGCCTGAATTTCCTGTTTCCAGGATGATGCTAAAACGTTCCTAAGATTTATCTAGGACAATAGATATTAGTTAATGAAAATAGTCAAAATTAAGAATTCTTTTCTTCAATAGCCGTCAGTTTCAGTGCTAGTAGATATAGGACGTTTAGATCCACACTTCTTCGGTTTGTAAATACTTGACTTGAAAAGCTAGAAAACTGCCTGCTTTATTTTCTTTTTATAAATAAGCCCCTCCAGAACGAATTTTAGCCGCTAAATTTGGCTTTTCCAATAAATCAATCCTTTAAACACCCGACAAGTTGTGGTGGGTTAAAGGCTGGTGCGTACAGACAATACAGATTTTTTCTAGTTATTACTGCCCATTTCGTCAAACTTTGGAACTCTCCATTTCTAATTTATATTTTTTATTGCTTTTCCTGAAATAACCGTAAGGTAATTACAAAAGCAACCGTACCGATATGAGAACAGCTGAAAATAACTTTCTGCAATGTGAAGAAATTGAACGGGATAGATGGAAACAAAATTTTAACTACTGGTTAAAAAAGACTTTTAATCATAACATTTACGAATCTGCCATATTAAAACTGTCGATTTTACTTTTACTACTTTGCAACTTCTCGGGCTTTGTTTTACAATTTTAAGTAGAAAATAGTAAATTGCATTGTGTTCGTAACAAAGGCAAAAACTTTAATTAAAATTAGAAATACTTTGCAATAAATATATTTAATCTGTTGCACCAAAAAGCAACTAAATAACTGACAAATAAAGATTTTGCAAAGTGCAAAGTGTAAAGTGTAAATTTGGTGTCGTCGATCTTTGCTATAAGAAAAACAAGTCTGAAGGCTTTCCTTGCTCGTTCATGTTATACCAAATTTATTCTGGTACAGCGTTTTGCTCATACATTAATAGGAAGAAGTCAAACTCCAGTCTGAAGCAAATCTTTTAAGATACTCCTGCTTTTACTGACCCGAAGTCTTTCTATTACGTTAGATTAGTAATTCCACTGGGGTTTCTCTTTTATCAAAAACTCAAACTTTGAACATTCTCACCTATTAACTAACAACGGGTGTTCAATAATGTATTTCACAGCACTAGAAATGTCAAATAAATTCTTGTATTAGTGACATTTATTGTCAAGATCAAAGTAATAAAATCGGCTATTTTGTTTTCTTGAACGTTTATGCCATGGAACAAAAACCACTTATCTAATAAAATCCCCTAGTATATATGAAAAATCATTCAATTTTGTTTAAAACAAGTAACTAACTAAATCTTTTGTCACCTTTTTGGTTTGCTTGAAGTTTTCCCTCATGAGGGAGACATCATATACCCTAAGAAAAACGTCGGACACCCTAGAGAAGATTTTGGACGTGGTTTCTAGGATTTGGTTAAGGAGAAATAAAAAGGAAAATATTTCAACGGCGCAAGAAATTGATCTATTAATGTTAAAATATATACATGGGTTTAATGAGTGAAGCACTTACCGAGTCTAGCACATTAAAGTACAGGATAGTATCTTTGCAAACTTCCCATAAGGAACAAATGCGATCTTTTATCCAGAGGGCAAAAATTAATTTACTTTAAATAATTCCTTTTTGAAATTGAAGGGAAAGGAAAAATCTTTTGAGTCGGAATACAGAGTTGGGTGGATTTGAGATTTGAGTTTTGACGATTTAAACCTGTTTCTTCCTGTGGCGTATCTTTATTAAACTGGATTGGTCGATCCGCAACATGCGAAGATAAAAGAAAATCTTCTGTGCTGAAGTTGATTCCTGAACATTTCAATCCGTTTTTTCTATTACCTGGTGTAGCAGCTCTATCCATGCCGATTGGCAGAGCACGGAAAATTATAAATGGTCAGTGTTTGACCTGGATGATTGGTCATCCAAGAGTCTACCCCTTAACCGATGTAGGTCTTAAACGGTCCAAACACAGATCCGTCAAAAAGCTGGAGTTTGTTTGATGTGTGAGATGGCCGTGTCGATACAACAATGCTGTTTGCTCAACAAAATTCAATAGTCTGCATATACCAATAATTGCCCGTTATTAAAAGAATTCTTGATCTTTTGAACATGTGGAGTACCTTATAATGTTGCAAAAACCTTAAGAAAGTTCTCACTGGTCATCCAACTTGACAGATGAACCAGCCTGAATGCTTCTGACACTCTTCGCATAATTCTCTTTTCGTAGTATCTATGTCTCAAAAAAACTCAAGCAGGTAAAACAGTATAACATCAGCACAAATGGTACCAGTATGAGTCAATTGTTCTCCCCTCTCTCTTAAGACTTTGAAGCCCATGTAGTCTTATGATTTGTGGCACTTTAGTCGCAGTCGTGACATTGGTGTAGAAAATAAATATGTACATACAGAATGTTTTAAAAAATGTGGTACACCCATATTTCCTTTTGTTGCACTACTTCCGTACTAGTTTGAAATACAATTATCATTTTCATACATCGACTAGAACTTAACTAGAACTATCTAGCGTACAAGAATGATACATGTACTTCAAACGAGTGTATGAAATGAACAAAACGAAGAAAGATGAGTGTACCACGCTTTCTAAGACACCCTATACAGTGGAGCGCTTTAAACAAGAAACTTTCTGTGCATCTGAGGCTAAAATGCTCGGATACCTTAACTATATTTCTCAATGGGGCATCTATTCGAATGATTTTCATTTTTTCTTTACACGTGATGACGTCATCAGTTTCTTTTTAATGGCAACCCCCATTTTTTCTTACAGATTCTGATTCTGTTAAAACTTACATACAATTATGTCAGTGGCGTAACTACAAGCTGATTTATCCCAGATAGAAAAAATACGCAATAAGTAACAAAAGAAGCCAAGTAAACAGTTTTAACTATTAAACACAGAAACAAAACAACAATTACATAAAGATATCAAACTACAAATCATTACAACGTCAAATTAAAAATTAATTAAAGAATTTAACTATCAAATTAAGTGTTCCAATTGGGACCCATGTACTTCTGGGTAAGAGGCAAGTCTTTGGATAAACTCGTTTGAGACGTTGCGAAGCATATCCAAGGAATTTTTCAGAGAATCAGAATCTGTAAGATAAAATGGTCGTTTCCATTAAAAAAGATATTGATGCCGTGATTGGAGGTAAGGGTGGGGATAAGAAAAATGAAAATCATTTGAATACATGCCCCATTGGGAAATATGGTTGATGTATCCGAGAATTTTGGTCTCAGATGCACAGAGAATTTTTTATTTAAAGCGTTTCACACCTGGCGTTTACACTGTGTATAGACCTCTATCTGCATAACCTAGCTGTTGAGAAAAATTAACACTTGAATATTTACTTCATCCAGATTATATATTTGACTTATGTCGAGAAGGGCAGAAAGATTTTCTAGAGTTTGTTATGAAAAACAGTTAAGTTGTTTTATTAAAGCTACTCATTCCGGTCCTTATTTAGAAATCCTGAAATCCAGTCTTTTGAAACCCTTCTGGCAGTATACCAACCTTCAACAACCGTTGAATTGTTTCTACTTGCATACTCCTAAGCTAGGCGTTTGGTGTTTCGTGGTGTCAGGCCATGAAACTTTGAAGAAATTGTCAGTAAGTAATCACGAAGTTCAATCTTCATTTGATCAAAAAATATTTGGTCTTTCTTGAATGTTGAGACAAATATGACATTGTCTACAATCACTTCGTTTGCTTTTTTTACATCACCCCACAAAGTTGATTTATGTATGTCGTAATCTAGTGTATTTTGACGAAGACCTGACTCCCCCCCCCCCAACAGGAATTACAGTTTTTTTACAGCATCCGCAGAAAGTGATGCTTCGTCTGTTGAACTCTTCTAATAACAAGGTATATCCGAAAATTAAAATAAATACACATGTGAGAATCGAAATAAATCTTTTCTAATCAGTGAGACATCTCAGGATATACGAAGTCTCCTACTCGCAAGATGTCCGGGCTCTCCCACATTGCCTTTTGAAGAATTATAAAAGAAATATTTTAAACACATTAAACCAAACCTTTCAATTCATGATAATGTTTTACTTATCACTGAAATGAAGACTGAGCAGATTTGACAATAATTACAACTGTTAAGATAGCATAGTAATAACTTACCTTAGAAGAAAGAAACTAGCAAAATCATAAAAATACACCCAAAATCCAAATATGTCAATTCAAGCGTTCGTCATTGACAGCATAAAACAACTACGGCGAAGCGTTATTTTCTCAGCAGGACTACAATCTTGAATTTGGTACCGCTAAATTCAAAGTGGCAAGAGTCTCCCGATGTCGAATCATTCTAGAAAATATTTTTTTGTATTTAGTCTTAAAGCTATCTAAGAAAAATTTCTTTAACGTTCCGTTTTCTACTATGTTTGTTGTAGAATTGATTTTTGATGCAAGTTATTTTGTTTCAACAAAGACATTAGCTGATGGATCCCATAAAGAGCTGACTTTTTTCTATTTACACTACTCGTTGGAGTTATGCTTTTCTGTAATATTGGTTTGTATCTAACGTAAGTCAGACTAGCTCAATTTCATTATATCATTACAATATTTGGAACCCGATACTCATGTAACCAAAATTCTTGTATAAATGTTATAATTATTTTTCTAGGTATTGTAACCGGCTTTGCATCTCTTGCAATTTAGGTGATCCTTTAACTGGCTCAAAAAACAGTCTGTAAAACAGAACTACTAACTTAACCTAGATTGCTTATAATTGAAATGGGACATATTGAAGTAAATTAAGTTTGTACTTTAGAATTGTTTTTAAATTAAACAAGCGAGTTAAATGTTGAATAATTCAACAACATTGTATAATAAATTGAATCTCGTTTTAAGCTTTAGCAAACGTG